>SKCR01006560.1:0-126425 GCA_019454045.1 Zanthoxylum bungeanum | reverse complement strand
ATCTCATTTGACAATTAATTAATGTGTATCTAATCAAATTATGTATAAAATATAAATACACAATTATTACGATTGACCAAAAAATGCCCATATGCATGTGTTTTCGTTTAACCGTTTAAACCATTCGAATTAACTCATTTAATTCGATGAAGTATTATGAATAATTTGTATTATTCATAACGCGTTGCCCAAGTGCTCAACGAGTACACTTCATATTGTGGCACTCTCTAAGTTTAGGTTTATCCTTCACGAAATCTAATTTTGTGTCCATAATTCACCCACTCATGAATTATGACGACCACAGATAATCTCGCTAAACTATGCAAGTCGAGGTCATTGCATACGTATAATCCCTCTGTCACAGGCTATCCATATTATACCTGGGATATAGATAAAAATGTCAAATTCTTATGGTATAATATAGTCGACTTTCAAATTTACGATCTCTAAATAACACTCGGAACTTGCTTCCGAAGTTATACCACGGCCATAGATTTACTAGATCGCAAACACGTGTAGGATACCTATGCCCTGTACACAGGACTGACGGATTCTATCTTGATACGCACTGGATATCATGAGCATCAGTCCACACCCAACGAACAGACAGAGGTCTGATCTAAATAGATCGGTGAAATGACTGCCATCAAAGTGTGGATGATAACTCATATATCCACTGTGGTATCTCAAGTCGAAGGACCACTATGCTCGCTCAACTCGAGAAGATTCCTATTGACGTTGGTGTACCATCTATTAGGAAATCTTCAGTGAGTCGTTCAGTGTTTATCAAATAAACACATACATGTCTATATGAGGTGCTACCATTAAATAAGTAATATTATGGAAAAAAAAATTATTCGTATTCGTGAATCGGGCATAAATATGATCTGGATTGGCACTCCGAGTACCAACCCTAACAACTATTTAGGCCCAAATTTTGTCCTTGACATGAATAATCTTATTCTTCATTGCCTATACATCCAATTTATTAATTAATTACTCCTCTAAAACTTCAACTGAAACTCAGAAAATTCGTTCCTAAGTTGTCCAGTTACTTAATTTGATTTGTTCTAAGATTTCAGGTCGTTGTAAATTCCCCCCTTAAAATGATTCATCCTCGAATCAAAATGTTTAAAGGATACGGTGTGTACCTTCATCCGTAAAGAGTTGGGGATATTTCTCTTTTATGGCTTCTTCCGGTTCCCAAGTAGCCTCTTGTTCCTTGTGATGTTGCCAAATCACTTTGACTGAAGGAATCCATCGAGATCGTAACTTCCTTATCTCTCTTCCCATGATAGCTATTGGTTGTTCCGAATAAGATAAGTCTTGATGGATATCAACTGTCTACAGCTCCAACACATGAGATTCATCATGCAAATACTTATGTAACATAAATACGTGAATAACCGGATGTATCCTATTCATGTTGGGTGGAAGCACCAATTCATAAGCTCTTCCTCCAACTCTCCGAAGTATCTGGAACGACCCATAAATCTAGGGCTAAGTTTTCCCTTTTTATCGAATCTCGTGACCCCTTTAAAATGAGATACTTTTAGAAACACAATGTCCCACACTTGGAACTCCAAATCCTTTCTCAGGTGATCACATAACTCTTTTGGTGACTCTGAGCCGTACTCAACCTTTCTCTGATTAGATTTACCTTTTCCACGACATCTTGTACCAAATCCGATCCTAATAACTTTTGCTCCCTTACTTCAAACCATCCAACTGGAGATCTGCACTTTCATCCATACAAAGCCTCAAATTGTGTCATTTGAATACTTGCTTGATAACTATTATTATAAGCAAATTCTATAAGTGGCAAATATCAGTCCCAACTTCCTTCAAAATCAATCGCACAAGCTCGCAACATGTCTTCTAAAGTCTATATGGTGCGCTCTGACTGACCATCAGTCTGAGGGTGAAAAGTTGTGCGAAAGCATAACTGTGAACCCAAAGCCTCCTGAAATGATTGCCAAAACTTAGAGATAAACTGAGAACCTCGATCGGAGACAATTGAGATAGGTACTCCATGCAACGACATTATCTCATCTAGGTATAGTTTGACATATTGAGCTGCTATGAAGCTAGTCTTAACTGGTAGGAAATATGGAGATTTGGTCAATATATCCACAATCATCCATGTCGAATCACACCCCTTTGAGGTACGCGGGAGCCCAACGACAAAGTCCATAATGATCTTATCCTATTTCCACTCCGGAACGTCTAAACTCTGTAGCTTCCCTGCTGGTCTCTGATGTTCAACTTTAACGTGCTAACAAGTGAGACACCATGTGACAAATTCAGCCACATCTGTTTTCATTGCCATCCACCAATAAAGATCCTTAAGGTCGTGATACATCTTGGTGATCCCACGATGCATGGTGTAAGATGAAGTATGGGCCATCTCTAATATCGAGCGTTCCAACTTTGGAACTGGAGGAACAAGAATTCTATTCTGCTTCCTAATGGGATTTTCACTGTCTAAATAATACTCATCCTCCGTACTTTACTGTAATCGAATATAATATGTTGCACCTCGAGATCTGCTTCCTGTACAACTCTAATTTCATCAACGAGGGTGGATTTAACTTGAATCTGCGCCAATAACTCTCTTTGTGTCATTACCTGAAAATTCACTCCATCCAACATACAACTCTGCATCTGTTTGGTTGAGCGCCATTTTTCAATTGGCAAATGAGCCAACTTCCCATAGACTTCTTGCTCAAGGCATCTGCTACAACATTAGCTTTCCCGGATGGTACTCAATGAAACAATCATAATCTTTCAGCAACTCCACCCATCTTCTTTGTCTCAAATTAAGCTCTTTTTAGCTCTGAATTCTTAAGGCTTTTGTGATCGGTGAAAATTTCAAACCTTTGAACCATACAGATAATGCCGCCAAATCTTCAGAGAAAAAATTATTACAGTCATTTTCAAATCATGAGTGAGATAATTTTGTTCATAAGGCTTCAATTGTCTGGAAGCATAAGCAATCATTTTCCCCCTCTGCATCAATACACAACCTAATCCCACTCTAGAAGCATCACAATACACTGTAAATCCTCATGATCCCGCTGTCAGTGCAAGAATATGAGTATTAGTTAATCGACATTTGAGTTCCTGAAAACTCTTCTCACAAGCATCAGACCATTCAAACTTCACATTTTTATGAGTTAACCGTATTAATGGAGCAGCTATTCTGGAGAAATTTTCTACAAACCTCCTATAGTAACCTGCTAATCCCAAGAAGCTGCGAATCCCCGTTACGCTTTTAGGCTAATGCCAACTCTGAATAGCCTCAATCTTTTGAGAATCTACCCCAATCCCTTCCTTGGACACTACATGCCCCAAAAATACCAAACTAGTCAACCAAAACCTCACACTTCGAGAACTTAGCGTATAACTTCTGTTCTCTCAGTGTCTGTAATACTTGGTGCAAATGTTCTGCATGATCCTGCTCACTACGTGAATACACCATAATATCGTCAATAAAGACTATCACGAACCAATCTAGAAAAGGTCTAAACACTATGTTCATCAAATCCATTAACGTTACAGGGGCATTGGTCAAACCAAATGACAGTACGAAGAACTTGTAATTCCCGTATCTAGTTCGAAAAGCCATTTTTGGACATCACTTTTCCTAATCTTCAATTGATGATATCCCGACCGTAGATCAATTTTTGAGAAAAACTGTGCCCACTGCAACTGATCAAATAGATCATCAATCCTTGGCAGTGGATATTTATTCTTGATCGTCACTTTATTCAGTTGCCGATAATCTATGCATAGTCACAATGTCCCATCATTCTTCCTTACAAACAACACCGGCACCCAACGGGGACACGCTGGGGCAAATAAAGCCCTTATCCATCAAGTCTTGTAACTGCACATCAACTCCCTAAGTTCTGCAAGGTCCATTCTACATGTGGGAATTGATATAGGCTAGGTTTCTGGTATAATTTCTATAAAAAACTTAATCTCCCTATCCTGAGGTGGTACTGGAAACTCATTTGGGAACACATCAGGATACTCCCTCACCACCGGGATCTGCTCAAGATCTATATTTTCCCCTCTACTATCCATTACATATGCCAAGTAACCCATATTTCTCTTCTGAAGTAATTTAAATGCTCACATAGCTGATATTAAATTATGAGGCAATACAGTTCTATCTCTCTGATAGACTTTTACTGGTCTATCGGGAACATGTAGCGTAATAGTCTTCTCCCAATAATCAAGTACCGCATAGTGCTTAGATATTCAATCCATCCCTAGAATGACATCGAAGCTCAATATACCCAACACTACTAAATCGGCATAGGAAACATACCCGTCAATGTCTATAGAACACTGCCTCACACCCAGCGTAGCTTCTAAGGGTCCTCTACTACCGGTGTAGCTATAATGATAGGGAAGTTTAAAGGCTTGAAAACCCTACCCATTTAAGCTACAAAACACGGTGCCACAAAAGAATGTGCAGCACCTAAATCAAATAACACTCTTGCTTGCAAAGAATCAATCAGTAATGTACATGTGACAATCGCATTGGATGCATGCGCCTCCTGGGGTGAGGTTATACTCCTTGCCCTGAACTCTACTGGAGGAAACCTGTCTTTGATCACCAACTGATTGCCCATTTCCTCCTATTGTTTGTCCTCTACTCACTGGCCTCTACTCTCCTCCTTCTACACTTCTGTTAGGCTGTGGCTGGGGTGAAGATGGGGCGGCACTGAAAGATAGTAACTGCTCTGCTGGTACCCCAGACAATCTCTCTTCAAATGACCCATTTATCCACACAGATAACAACCTCTACTCCCAGGTCGACAAGTCCTGGTATGTGCTCGTCTACAAATCAAACATTATGGTAGGGTTCGCCCAGGCTAGGCTACTGAGGGAAAGGAAATTGCATGAGAGGCGACACTCTGAACCGGCCTACAATCCTGACCCCTTGAACTGAACCCATGTCTCTACGGGCCGTAGGCGGAGCTGACATCTGTTGATGTCTACTAGGGCCACTCTGTTGCAGCCTGGTCCTCTCATTTGATCTAGATTTCTTTCGAGACTCCCTTTCTGCTTGTCTCTCTCCAACTCGTGCTTCAAATCGCAAGGCAACATCTAATACTTGGGTATATGTAGTGGACTCTGTGAAATGGATGGAGCAGAATAAATAGTCTCGAAGCCCATTCATAAACCTCTTCCACATTTATTTCCTTTGTACTGATTATATGTGTGGCATAACGAGACAAACGTGTAAACCGTATGTCATACTTGGAAATCGTCATCTACTCGCCCTATACCAGTTGTTCAAACTCTCGGGCTCTGGCATCCCTGATACTATATGGCAAAAATCTAGACAAAAAGGCCGTACTGAACTCAACCCATGTCAGAGGAGGCGTCTCATCGCCGACCATCCCGAAAGGACATAAACCATGTGTTGGCGATATTTCTCGGCTGAAAACTGACTAACTCCACTTCTCTCTTCGCAGAACACCCCAAGTTGTGCATATTCGGTCTGATTCCTCAATGAAACCACAAGGATCATGAGAGGTCTCTACTCCCAAGAACGTGGGATAATGAAGTTTTCTGAAAATCATGTAAAGATATTAGTAGCTCTTGTCGCTGCATAACCTGAACCGTCACTGAAGGTGATTCATAAGGCATGAAAGAAGGTCAGGGTCAAAATGTAGTAGGGTCTGGTATGTTTGGAGGAACTACTGTTTAGTGAGCCATTGGTACTCCTACTGGTGGTAGTGGAACATGAATTATGGGTTCTGCAACTCTCGGCTCTGGCTCTGGTGGCTGCGGCTGACGGGTAATCAATTGGGCTAAAACTGCTACTGATTGTTGAATCTGCTGTAAACCCGTAACTATTGGGTCATTAGGCTGGAGCATTGGCGCAGTTCTACCTTCCCCCTCACAACACTCTCATAAACAAACTCTACTCTCTGCCCCCTATCTGGCTCAGGGGGAGGTACTACTGATTTTTTATCCAGATTTATGTCTTGAGGCGCCCTACCACGCCTGGGTCTACCCTTGACTCCAGTTCTTCCCTTGGGTGGCATGGAAATCTAAGAAATTAAGAGATACAAAAAGGTAAATTACATGTAAAGGAATTATAAGTGATTAGAATAAGACAAGCCTCGAGACAAGGTTACCAGAGTGAACAGCCTCATATATTTAATAGTACCCCAGGTATACTACATATAAAGTCACTGCTACTCCCTTACTACAATCACTGACTCCCTAGACCTTGCTCTGATACCATCTTTGTAACATCCCCAATACGGAAATGTTACCAGCAAGCAACAGATTCCACTGTCGCCTAAGCCTCTAACTCATGCACTAGAACATTTGGTCTTATCTTAAGGCTATGCAATGTTATTTTTAATCACACATGCAAACTTAAAAACTTAATTAAACTGAAGTGCGAGATCATGAATATGTGTGTATGTGTGTGTGGTGTGTGTGTGTATGTCTGAAAGTATTTATAATATGTATACAACGTCAAACACATGCCAATGATACAATAAAATTACATCCCAGAGAATTACATTCTACATGAATATAGATCTAGAAAGATGGACCCGATGACTAGTGACTGCAATATAACACTTGTCCTCGAGCCGGATCTCCAAAAGTAGCACATGGCTCATCAAAAGATGAATCCTGTAAAAGAACTGGGAGGTGGTGGGGGTGAGTCCAGAGGATCTCATTGAGTGGAGCTACAAAATAAGAAACTAAATCAGTACAACCGTCCAAAATCATTTATTCTTGAAACGCTTCCGAAAACTTTATTTGAAATCTGATTCTTTTCTTTTCAGCTGGAGAAAACCTTTTCTAAAAATTTTATGTGAAAATCTCTGGTACTGTCGAAAACTTGACGCATGGGGGTGTTACGTATCGTCGTCCCCCAATACGCATAACTAGTGGTATTGGAGGGTTATGTATCGATGTCCCCTAAGCCACTGAACTAGAACTGGTAGTGCTAATCCATGCTACTACCTGATCCTGAAATTAAGGTCTAGGGGCGTTACGTATCGTCGTCCCCCTAGCCCTGAACTACGTGTGCACACGTTCTATGTCCGTCAATTCCATAAGTCAGAGCTGAGTTGGATTTTCCCATATGCCTCGAAAAACAACATAAAACTCATGCTTTTAAATCTTAAGGCTTTCAAACAATCTTACATAAGATGTAACTAATAATTCAATAAAACTAGTGCCCTAAAGCTTTTCAAAATAAGTCTTGAAACAAATCTTAATAAAAAACGAGTAATATAAATCAATTTATAAGAAAATCTCCACTCGTAGATTTGAAGTCCGGTCGAGTCTCATTCACATTGCTGGGGGAGAACGCGGCTCTTGTCGAGTATCTATTCGGAATAAACTGGGTTTGGATCAGAAGTATAAAATATGGTTCGAAATTAAATTAAGTTCCTTAATCTAGTTGAATTACTCCCTTAGAAAATATTTTATTCCTTGAGTGAAATGTAAAATTAAAATTTAAACCCTTAGTTACGTGTCGCGACTTCCGAAAAAAAATATTTCTGATTTTTTGGTACGCGTCACGACGCCGGTCCCATCTGCATCGTGACGCGCCCTCTTAAAATATACGTAGGCTTATGGCTCGTTTGAGTCGCAACGCGAGCTTGGCGTGTCGTGACGGGCCCTCGTTTCCAGGACCAGATTTTTATTCATTCTATGGTTAGCCCCCAAATCTATTCCCACACAATCCCAAGCAAATATTACATCTTCAACATATCTTAATCATCAAATGACACTCCCAACATCTCATCTCCACCAACATTCTATCATTTTTTTCTTATTTCTTTAATTAATACAAGATATGAAAAATTCCCCACAAATCAATTTTTTCACACTCCCCCTCCACATCAATTTTTTCACACAAACCCCCCAAACTACATTATCATCAAGCCCACAACACACCACAATCATCCAACTATCAAAATTCAAATCACCAAAGTTTAGGTCAAGCAACCTTACCTTATTTCAATGTCTTCTTCACCAAAGAAAAACCTCCAAGCTTCTTTACTAGATTGAGATAATGGAATTTTCTAAGTTTTGAGGTTGAAGACAAAGGAAGAAAGAAAAAAAAAATTCCATTGTTGCTGCTAGGGTTGGACGTGAGAGAAGAAGAAAGAAAATAAGAAAATTTTCTTTTTATTTTCCTTTTATATTTCCTACACAACTCTCTCAACTTACTAGTGTTTTCTAGAAAATAATAAGAGAAGAGATATTATTATATTACTCTTTGGGCCCAAATTTTAAGCTTGACATGATTAATCTTATTCCTTTATTGCCTATACACCCAATTAATTAATTAATTACTCCTCTAAAACTTCAACTAAAACTCAGAAAATTTATTCCTAAGTCGTCCAGTTACTTAATTCGATTTGTTCTAAGATTTCGGGTCGTTACAACCAACCCGAGCTACAATATGAAAATAAACTCTCTCTATGTTGATACAAATATGGTTTTATACTAGCTCAGTATAATTCACCCACTAGGTCAGGTAACCAACCAACGTTTTCTCTTTATCTCTAGTTTTTAAGCTCTTAACTCTTTACAAGTTGCGAGATGCGAAATTTACCAACCGTTAAATTTGAGACTTGAACTTCTTTATATAGGCTTCCAAATCCATTATTCCACCGCTAGTGACATCATCACATGTCACATTGTCATCATTGTTGCCACAACTTTCCTCAGCTACCCATAAATCGGCCAATCAGATAAGCCCATTCTATTGTCACTGTAATGGCCTATGGTGGCCTATGACGGCTCTGCTCTGCCACCTCCCTACCACTATACCAGCCTATGGCGGCTGACAGGGGGTATTTCCAATGAGAAATGTTGTTTTCCCATAGTCATCATTAGTCTTCTAGAAGAATATATTCTCATTTAGGACATACATCATATGACTCTGAAATTGGTCGGCATGTGATCCCATCTTCGTTCCTTAAGTCGGCATACCGAGGCAAATGATACTAATCAAAGCTCCCCTATCTTTCTCAACCAGGTCGGATTGACATGCATGGACCTCATCAGGTCGGTTTCAATAAATTTTCAAAAAACTCCACATCAATCACTCTTCATGTGGTCAGGTTGGTATTCCAACCTGCTTTATCATTAACAAGCTCAGCCATTGGGAGAACTCCTTTATATCAGAAGATTGGACCTTTATCATTCTTTTTTCGCATAGTACAATACTCATTTCACCTCTCTTCAGTATTTGAATCTTCCCCATGGTGAAAAATCACTATCAATATAAAGTAATAAATTGTAATTAATAATTTATTTATCGTATTTCCAAAATTAATTTATATTTTAAATTTTCCTAACATAAATTAATACTTGTTCATCCCCTAATAATTTGTAGTACCACATCAAATTTGTGACGTGGTACCTCAATTATATAGAAGAATTTTTTTTCCTATAAATTTATAAAATATTTACTTGTTTATGAAATAATTTTTTATTTGACTCATTTAAAATAAAATATCCACTAATTTTAGTGAAAATCAAAATTTACCACACTAATTTAATTGCCTTACATGAGCAAAGTTGTGCTGAGCGGGAAAAAACTTATATGGGAAACATGTCCTATAGGATCATTAATAAGAATATGTCATGTATTAATTAATAAATTTCTTACTATATTATCATTGGTTAATTATAAATTTAATGTATATTTATCAAATCATTACCGATTGATCATACCATACCATTTATACGTCCGTAGGGTGATGGGGAAAATAAAAATCATTTAACACGCATGTTTTACTTCAGTGTATCGTTCTCATCTTACAAATATAATCTTCCATTTATATTTGTATTGTGCACTGTTAACCATTGATTTTGACTTTGTTGTGTGTGACCTTTTGGGTTACCCTCAAGTTGGACATGAAATGAATTGTGATAATTTAATCGAGCATAAATTATCCTCTGATGAGATGGTCGTTCGATTTCAATGACCAAGGTTGACATCTAACAACATGCCAATGACCCCAAATGAGAAGGAAAGATATATATACTCATTTTGTATGCAATTTACATATGATACGGTCTCTCGCCACACTGTATCCCCACCTATTGACCTAGGATACGGAAAGTGTCTACCCATATGGTCAAATATATGATGTTGATAGTGTCATGAATTGTGCTAACCCAAGAATCTCACATGATTCTTCCGCTGTGGCCACAGTCTCAAGCACTGATCACACATATCAACCCGCGAACTGGAATACTACTCTTATAAGAAAATATTATCCGAGAGAATGGTGATTCTCTGTTGTATCTTTACAAACTTCACGTGTTTCAACAAATGACCCAATCATACCCTTATGACTGGATCTTTTGAACTGGGGAAGGAGAATGTCAAAGTTATTTGATCCACACATAAGATTGTAAAGACCTCAAGTCAAAGAACTAGTCATATAATCGATACATGCAAGTTCTCACAGAGACATAAGATAAACACTCCATATGGAAACTTTCGGTGGTCAGTTCGATGGACACGAGTAACTCATGCATCCATGTGATACACCAAGCGGACGGATCTCCGCTAGTAGCCTATGAGATCGGCTACCCCACTTAAGGGCGGATCATATCATCATGCTAGTCTCTCTGCTTTTTGAACGAACAGATTATTCACAAAACTATGACTAGGAAAATTTAAGAGTAATGATTCTCATAAGGCGTGGAAGACATCGTCTTATTACTCCAAGGGCTTTACTACAGTGTTGATGATTCATATAAGTTATGTAAGACACGTATAATAAAGATTGTCATTTTATTAATTAATGAAAATATTACAAATACATGTACATATAGCCCATCCACAAGTTGGGTATGGGGCATGTCCCTAACAGTATATTCTTATCCTGTAAGGAAATCTATTAAAGGATTTTCTATCCTCAAGGAAGATAGTGGGCTATTAAGTCTAAGGTCTAAACCTAAAATCCCTTTTCCAAGTTCATTTCAAGTTTACCGAATCAATCTTATTAATGGCCAGTTAACAAGAAGTATTAAGACTAAGACTCAATAAATAAACCTTTATATTACCCAAACCATAAAAAAAAACCCTTATTAATCGGTGATATTGGAATTCATCACAACCCCAGATAACTGGCTTAGTTACGACACATATTTACGGGTAGTAAAAACTTAAATAAAAGAAAAGACATAAAGTAAATGCTGGAAATTAAATTACTGGAAAGTAAATACTGGAAATTAAATTACCAGAAAGTAAATTACTTGAAAGTAAATGCTGAAAGTAAATAAAGTAAAAGTACAATAAAGAAAATGGTGAGGTAAAATGATCAACTTTTATTACTACTATTTTAGATATCTCCCATAATATAATATATTAACTTTGCGTGATAATTACCAACCAGCCATATATGCGGTATCATGATTAAGTCAAATTAATAATTAATTACCAACCGACCAACCAGGCGGTATCCATACATAGCAATTTAAACGAGTGAAGCAAAAGGAAAAGGGAAAATGGACTCCGAATGTAAAGGTAATCATTGAGTTACTTTTGCCGCTAAGATAACCCATAATATATATACATAAATTCTTTATCAACAACAGAAAATTGATGAAGATAAAAACATATTTTTGTCATGTAATAATTATTTTTTATAATTGTAATGAAATATCTTTTTTGCCTTTTAGTTTTTTTTTTATAATTAATTATACAATTGCCAACGGCCTCGGCTCATTTCTACAAAAAAAAAAAAAAAAAAAAAAAAGAAAAAAAAAGAAAGAAAGAAAGAAAGAAAGATTTTTTATGATGATTCTAAAGGGTTTTTTGTGATAGTTTTCAAACCTTCATCTTATGTAAGGTCATAAAAAATCTCGAATTTTTTTATGATGGTTCTTAAAAAAAGTTATAAAAGTGGGATTTTTATGACGGTTCTTATAAAAAGTCGACTTTTTATGAAGATTCTTAAAAAATCGTCATTTTTTTCGATGTATTAAAAAATATATATAGTAAGGCCTACTATGGACCCCACGTAACCAACCACAAGTGGGCTAATACCTATACCTTAGTACCATCCAATAGTCGACCCAATCTAAACGGTATATTATATATGTGTGTGTAATGCACCTAAATTTCATCATCATCATCCTCCTCCCTACAAACCGTCATAAAAATGAACTTTTTAAGTATTCATATTTTGGTTTTTGATTGCACTACGCTGTTACTAGGGGTGAGCAACGGTTCCGGGTCTACCCGGAACCAGTTGGAACCGGACCGATTTTTCGGGTTTGGAACCAGAACCGGTTGTAATCGGGTAGGTTCCGGTTCCAAAAATGAAGGAACCGATTTTATCCGGGTAGGTTCCGGTTCCAAAATGATCGGAACCGGAACCATATCATGGAACCGGTTTCACATCAACTTCAAACATTACATACAATTTTTTATAATTGTTCATGACATATTAAGTTGTAACTCAACTTTTTGTAATCTGCAGCATGCTGTAATTGTTCATGATATCATTCCCAGTAGTAGTGTCTCCAGTAGCATATGGTATCATACTTGTTGCTGCTACTGGGACCGTCCCTAATATTCCAATTTATCCATGCAACATTATGGTGGCTTCACTAGCAGCAGTAGGTCTAGCATTTCTTTTTGCATTTGACTAGGATGATTGTGTTTCAGAAGCTTTTTCAATTGAATCTGACTTGTTCATGGTAGTGGATACGCATGGTTCTGTTGATTCAAGTCATACGGACTCGTATTAGAATGTAGTTTTCATTAAAATATTTTAAAATAGGGTAATTCGGAACCGGACCGGAACCGGATTGGAACCAAATAATAGGGTACCCTGTTTATTGGGTAGGTTCGGTTCCACTTAGTGCGGAACCGAATTTTTCCGGGTAGGTTCCGGTTCCATGCGGAACCGGAACCGAAACCGGTTTTGCTCACCCCTAGCTGTTACCTATTTAATATTTTATTATATAAAATTTAAGGGATAGTTCTGCCCCTCAAATTTTTTTCCAACTGTTATTATTAAGTAAATAATAAAAATACTATCATAAATTTATAAATTATAAAATTATAAAATTTCTCTCAAATAATCTTTTGCTTCTCCCCTGTTGGCAATTACATGAGTGAAACATGTCATCCGAATATATTTTTGGAGATCTACACAATGATAAGCACGGAACTATGAACGGAGGCACCGCACTCATTGTAACCCAATCTCACCGCTGTCAAGCAGCAGTGCTAAGCTCAATTGAGGTAAATCATTGTTGTTTGATGGTGGCAAATCGGCCTGCCGCGCATGTCTTGCCTCCGTTATTCCGTTCATAGTTCCATGCATATGTATGAAATGTGTGATATCATGAATTAATAAATATATATCATGTGGAATGTATTAAATATAATTATTATTTTAAATATAATTGTTGATGGTGTTTTTTTTTGAGCATTACGGTATTCACAGTATTTGAGCCAGCACGACAAGGGCATAGGGGTAATTTCCGTTCTCTGGTTGACAATATGGTCAGACCGACCACGTTATGGTCAGACCGACCACGTTATGGTCAGACCGACCACATTATGAAAAGACCGACCACATTATGAAAAGACCGACCACATTATGGAAGGACCGACCACTTTGGTACAGATGACTAAGCATTACAGAGGGCGGCAAAGACACTCTCAGCATAGAAGGATCGCCATGACCGACCTCATGTATGCCGACCAGGTAGCAAGGCGTGTTCAGGAAGAAAGAGCATCCTATCTTTTCGGATAATGAGACAAAATTATCCTACTATCACGGGAAAACTGGTGGAATTAGTATTTTGATAGGAAAAAAAAGGAGTAAAGGTGACTGAAATTAGGAAACCTTGTAAGAAAAGGAGATTGGCTCAACTAGGAAGCCTTGTAGGAAAAGGAGTCTAAATTCTGTTATTATAAATAGGAGGGCAGGGCATGTGTAAGAAGGACATCTAAAAAATCATCACAAGAGTGAAAGATTCGAATTGTAAAGTTCCAATCTGTAAGAGCGAAAGAGAGGCCTGAGAAGTGTATTGGAGTAATAAAAAGCACCACCCTGTTCTTTCCCGTGGACGTAGGTCGGATCCCAAAAATCCACCGAACCACGTTAAATCACCTTGTCTGATTGGCATATTTTCTTGTTTTCCGCTAAATTTGCTTTTGGTCCCCCATAACCAAACAAATTCACAGTTGAAGGAGGATTCCCTCGGAGGTGATATTCCCATATTACCCTGAGACCAAAATCCACCGTCAACAGTTGGCGCCGTCTGTGGGGAACTCAACAAAAAGCAGTTCACGTGATAAGACGAATGGCGGAAGACGGAGATCACCAACCAGGAGGTCCGGCAATAGACTGGATGAGAAGAATGGAAGATAACATGAGAACTATGATGGAACGACTAGAAAGAATGGGAGGAGCAGACAACGAGAAACCAGAAACCAGGGCCGACCAAAAGAGAAAAGAAAGGGAAAAAGGGAAAAAAATAGCAGATGTAAGCGAGGACGAGGAACCTAGAAAAAGAGGCCCTTATGGGGTAAGATCAGAAGTGGTAGGAAGAGAACCGCGATCAGAAGGCACATGGGAAGAAGAGGAGGAACAAACACCCGATCCCTCCTCCGACAGTTTTTACAACTCCAAAAGAGAAGATAGAAAGTACGACGAAGACATGCAGGAGACCTCCGAGCTCATGGAACGCCACACCCGGAACAACAGACGAACAGAAGGACACCGAAGGCGACACGGGGGGACAGCCCATGGAATAAAATCTTGGTTAAGAAAAGAAAAGAAATGACCAGATGGGGAGAAGGCCTCAAGGTCGGCGCGGGAAACACCGGAGGCGAGGAAGAAAGGTCTCCCCTTGCAGAAGAGATAAAAACAGCACAGTTCCCAAAACGGTTTAACATGCCGACCATAGCGCCATACAAAGGCCATTCCGACCCAAAGTCCCACATTGAGAATTTTGTCCTCCTAATGGAAGTACAGGGGGTAACGGGCGACACCGTATGCAAAGTATTTCCCTTAACTTTGGGTGGACCTGCCCTCCTATGGTATAGAAGTCTGGCCCCGGGGAGCATCCAGAGCTTCTCCCAGCTAAAGAAATCGTTCATCCGACACTTCAAAGAGCCTGCACCCCTAAAAAGACAATAGGAGAATTAAGGCTCATAAAACAGGGAGACGACGAAACACTAAGAAGCTTCATTGAAAGATACCACAACGCCGTACTCGAGGTCGGAGGATACGAATCCCAAGAGGCCCTGGAAAGTCTGAAAGGAGCCCTAAGGGTCGGGAAACTCTGGACCCACCTGAGAATCCATGAAACACCGGACTACGCTACCGCACTGGAGATAGCCAGGAAGTACGTCCTGCTAGAAAGCGAAGAAAAAGTATCCCGGAGGGGGACGACCACCCGAGAAAGGTTGATAAGGAGGGAAGACCACCGGCGTCCGGAGAGAGAATTCCGAAAGTTCAACCCAAGACCCAAGGAATTCAAGCCGATGGCACAGAAGGACCAAGGAAAGAGACCCACAACTCAGGTAAACCACGTGGTTCGAGAGGAGGAGACATATCCCTTTGAGCAAGCCACCGGGAGAAATCATCATGGAAATACGGGAGAAAGGTCTCTTAATAGAACCAGACCTCAGGAGGTTTCCCCCAGACAGAAAAAACAAAAGGTCCTACTGCCTACATCACAACCTAAAAGGACACACAACCGATGAGTGCAAGGATCTACGGGAACAGATGGAGGACCTAGCCCGGAACGGGTATCTGAACAATTACATCGACCACGAAACCATGGCCGCCAGACAAAGGGCAAGGAATCGAGGGATAAACGTCATCGCAGGAGGGGCAACGCTGGCCGGAGACTCCAATCGGTCAAGAAAGAATTACAGCCGAGCACGGGGGACGGAGGTGCTAAAAAACAAAAAAATCCCAAACTCCCAAGGGAATCGGTCAACACCCATTATGTTCACCGATGAGGACGCTCAGGGGGTAAGTTTCCCCCACGATGACGCACTGATAATAAAAGCAACAATCGGCGGCACAGAAGTAGACCGAATCCTGGTGGATCCTGGGAGCGCGGTAGACATAATTTCCAAAGAGACATTGGAGGACCTGGGAGTAGAATGCACAGCCCTCACCAAAGACAGCACCCCCCTGTACGGATTCGGGGGTTCAACGGTCATCCCCCTGGGAAAGATTCAGTTAGCAGTAACGATCGGGACTGCCCCCAAAACACGAACAGTCATGATAAACTTCACCGCGGTAGACTGCATGGGCAGTTACCAAGTCATTGTCGGCCGACCCTTCATGATGAAAACCAAGGCCGCAATGTCGTGTCATTACTTGAAATTGAAGTTCCCCACACGGGAAGGGATCGGGATCGTGTGCGGGAGCCAGAAAAAGGCCCGCAGCTGCTTCGCCACTTTCTCACGAGAAACCCTCTGCGTGGAAAGAGGCATCAAAAGAGACAGAGAGACGAGAGGATGATGAAAATACCAGGAAAAACCCTGCTCCTCGGCCCGACAAAGCTGCACGGCTCGGATCAGCCGAAGAGTTGGAAGAAATCAAATTATTCGGGCCAGAGAAGAACATAAAATAGGAGGAAGTCTAGACAAAGCCCTAAGAAAAGACTTGTTGGAATGCCTGCAAAAGTACCCCGACGTTTTTGCATGGGGACACGATGACATGCCCGGAATCGACTCAAAATTCATAAGCCATCGCTTAGCGGTGAACCCGTTACACAAGCCAGTAAAAAAGAAGAGGAGAATATTCAACCAGGAGCGATGCGGAGCAATATCAACCGAGGTGGAAAAGTTGCTGAAAGCCGGCTTTATCCGAGAAGTAAAATACCCAGAATGGGTGTCCAATGTGGTACTGGTGAAAAAGTCTAACGGGAAGTGGAGAATGTGCGTAGATTTCACCGACCTCAACAAAGCATGTCCAAAAGACAGCTTTCCCCTCCCAAATATAGACCAACTGGTAGATACCACCGCTTGCCAAGGGCTGCTAAGCTTCATGGACGCCTTCTCAGGATACAATCAAGTCAAGATGCACCCTGCAGATGAGGAGAAGACCACCTTTATTACTGACCAAGGGCTATACTGCTATAAAGTAATGCCTTTTGGATTAAAAAACGCAGGGGCAACCTTCCAAAGACTGGTGAACAAAGTTTTCAAACCGCTCATCGGCACGACCATGCTGGTATATGTCGACGACATGATAACAATGTCAGAGGAGCCAAGAGACCATATAGCCGACCTGAAGAAAACTTTCGAACTCCTGAGGAAGCACAATTTAAAGCTCAATCCAGAGAAGTGCACATTCGGGGTAGCCTCGGGAAAATTCCTAGGCTACATGGTAAGTTCACGAGGCATTGAAGCAAACCCGCAAAAGATACAGGCCGTGCTAGACCTGAAGTCTCCCCGGACAGTTAAGGAAGTGCAAAGCCTTACGGGAAGAATCGCCGCACTCAACCGGTTCATCTCACGAGCAACCGACAAGTGTCATCATTTCTTCAAAGTCATCAAGAAAACTCAAAAAGGGGTCGACTGGACACCCGAGTGCGAAGAAGCCTTCCAGCACCTAAAACAATACCTGGCGCAGCCCCCTCTCCTAGCCAAACCCCTCCCAGGGGAGACACTATATCTATACCTGGCCGTCTCGAAGCACGCAGTGAGCTCGGCACTAGTACAAGAGACCGACCACGTCCAGAAACCAGTTTACTACGTCAGTAAAGCCCTGCTGGACGCAGAAACTCGATACCCCGTGCACGAACTCGTCGCCCTATCACTGGTCACCACGGCTCGGAAATTACGACCCTACTTCCAAGCCCATCCGATCAAAGTATACACGGATTTTCCCCTGAGACAAATCTTGCAGAAACCAGAGGCCTCAGGGAGGCTGATGAAGTGGTCAGTGGAAATAAGCGAGCATGACATCTCCTACCTCCCAAGAACAGCAATAAAAGGGCAGGCCTTAGCAGACTTCATAGCAGAACTCACAGAACCACAGGTCTTAGCCGTAGAAGAAGACAAATGGGAAATGTCTGTAGACGGGTCCGCGAGCTCGCACGGCTACGGAGCGGGGATAGCACTAAAAAGTGAAAAGGGAGAAGAAATACTGCTCGCCCTCAAATTCGCCTTCAAAACCACGAACAATGAAGCAGAGTACGAAGCGATACTGGCCGGACTAAGACTATGCACAGTAGTAGGAGTCCGCAATGTAGTGATCAGAAGTGATTCTCAGCTAGCAATACAACAGCTGAAAGGAGACTTTCAAGCCAGAGAACCAGCCATGGTAGCTTACTTAGCCGAAGTAAAGAAATGGGTGGAGAAGGTAGGAAATGTACTCTTCAAACAAGTCGGACGAGAAGACAACTGCGAAGCAGATTCCCTGGCCAGACTTGCCTCTTCAATGAAGGCAGAAAACCCCAGATTAATCCCCCTTATATACCTCCAAGAAAGGAGCATAGGGGCGACCGAGGTGGATGTACTAGAAGAAGAAAGCAAAGATTCATGGATGCAACCGATCAGGAGGTACCTGGAAACAGGAGAAACCCCTAAAGATAAGAAGGAGGCCAGGAAGTTGAAGTTCAAGAGTACCAAGTTTTCCCTAATTGGAGGAGTACTCTACCGGAGAGGATACACCGTACCCCTCCTAAGATGCTTAGCACCAGAAGAAGCGGAGACTACGTGCTCAGGGAGATTCACGCAGGCATCTGCGGAAGCCACGCCGGGGGAAGATCGATCGCCTTCAAAGCCCTAAGACAAGGATTTTACTGGCCAACCATGCACGAGGATGGCATGAAGATAGCACGGAAATGCGAGGGATGCCAAAAGAATGCCAACCTCCACCATCAGCCAGCAGAACAGCTGACCACCATATCCAGCCCCTGGCCCTTCGCCCAGTGGGGGCTAGACATTATAGGGCCGATGCCGAAAGGACGAGGTCAGGCGAAATATGCAATCGTGGCCATAGACTACTTTACCAAATGGGTGGAAGCAGAACCATTGTCCGTCATCTCGGAAAAGAAAGCCACGGAGTTCCTTAAGAGAAATATAATTTGCCGGTTCGGAGTCCCCCAGGCAATCATCACCGACAACGGAAAACAATTTGACAGCAGGGGATTCAGAAAACTCTGCGAAGACCTCCAGATAACCTTAAAATTCGCCTCACCAGCCCATCCCAAGTCAAACGGGCAGGTTGAAGCCACCAACAAAACCATCAAGTCAAACCTGAAAGCTAGGCTCGGATCGAGCAAAAGCCTATGGGTCGAGGAACTACCAGAAGTACTGTGGGCACACCGAACAACCTTCAAGGACTCAACAGGAGAGACACCCTTCTCCCTATCATACGGATGTGAGGCTGTCATCCCAGCAGAGATTGGAATATCAACCCACCGGGTCCGCCACTTTGAAAGCGAACAGAACGAAGAACTCATCAAAAATCACCTCGATCTGGTCGAAGAAAAAAGGGAACGGTCAGCAATAAGAGCGGCCATCTATCAACAGAGAATGGCCCGATTCTATAATAAGAGAGTTCGGACCCGCTCCTTCCTACCAGGTGATCTAGTGCTAAGAAGAGTGACCATGAACACCCGACGACCTGAAGAGGGCTCGTTAGGCGCCAAATGGGAAGGACCTTACAAGATTGCTGAGATAGTAAGACCTGGGGCCTACATCCTGGAGCAACTGAACGGCAAGAGATTGAAAAAGCCATGGAACACCGAGATGTTAAGAAAGTACTTCCCATAAAAATCAACTTTGCTCTTTTTCCTTTTTTCTTCTGTGCAGAAGCTAAAACGCCAGAAGTGCTGTTGTAAAGGGGGCGGTCCGCCCCCAAACATGAATAAAATTCTTTTTTCGGACGAATTTCGCCCGCTGAGGCCGCTTATTGAAACAGCTCGGGGTCGGGCGATGTCCCACCGAGTTTGCTCTTTGGACTGGGGACGTAACATTCCCCCAGGGCCAAGTGATCCAAACAGCTCGGGGTCGGGCGATGTCCCACCGAGTCTGCCCTTTGGACTGGGGACGTAACATTCCCCCAGGACCAAACAGCTCGGGGTCGGGCGATGTCCCACCGAGTCTGCCCTTTGGACTGGGGACGTAACATTCCCCCAGGACCAAACAGCTCGGGGTCGGGCGATGTCCCACCGAGTTTGCTCTTTGGACTGGGGACGTAACATTCCCCCAGGGCCAAGTGATTGAAACAGCTCGGGGTCGGGCGATGTCCCACCGAGTCTGCCCTTTGGACTGGGGACGTAACATTCCCCCAGGACCAAACAGCTCGGGGTCGGGCGATGTCCCACCGAGTTTGCTTTGGACTGGGGACGTAACATTCCCCCAGGGCCAAGTGATTGAAACAGCTCGGGGTCGGGCGATGTCCCACCGAGTCTGCTCTTTGGACTGGGGACGTAACATTCCCCCAGGGCCAAGTGATTGAAACAGCTCGGGGTCGGGCGATGTCCCACCGAGTCTGCCCTTTGGACTGGGGACGTAACATTCCCCCAGGACCAAACAGCTCGGGGTCGGGCGATGTCCCACCGAGTTTGCTCTTTGGACTGGGGACGTAACATTCCCCCAGGGCCAAGTGATTGAAACAGCTCGGGGTCGGGCGATGTCCCACCGAGTCTGCCCTTTGGACTGGGGACGTAACATTCCCCCAGGACCAAACAGCTCGGGGTCGGGCGATGTCCCACCGAGTTTGCTCTTTGGACTGGGGACGTAACATTCCCCCAGGGCCAAGTGATTGAAACAGCTCGGGGTCGGGCGATGTCCCACCGAGTCTGCCCTTTGGACTGGGGACGTAACATTCCCCCAGGACCGAGTGATTGGAACGGCTCGAGGTCGGGCAACGTCCCACCGAGTCTACCTTCTAGACTGGGGACGTAACATTCCCCCAGGACATTGGAACACTCGGGGTCGGGTTACGTCCCACCGAATCAACCGCTTTGGTCTGGGGAGGTGACATTCCCCCAGAAACTAAGTCGAGCGCCCGGCTCAGAGACAAGCTACGCCCCACCGGAGCAGCTCTGCGAACCGGGACATAACTTTTCCCCAGGTTCAGATGCCTTACCCTTCCCGGGGTCAATCCAGACCCCTCTAACTCATGCTAACCCCTGAGGGGCCTTAAAAAATTGCAAGGATGACAAGGGGCATAAAAAAGAGAAGAAGAAAAGGAAAAAAGTAAATAGATATAAATGCATAAATGTATACGAATACAAGATTGTAATATTATTACAAAAAGTTCCAAGTGTACATAGGGCCCCGGTAGGGTCACCCTTTCTCATGCATCCCGCGCAGGGGCAAGATTTTCTTCCTCAGTTGGTTCAGATGGCAGAAGGGGCGGCTCGGCATCAGGAGGAGGAGGAGCTGCAACCTCGGTATCAGGAGGAGGAGCTGCAACCTCGGCATCAGGAGGAGGGATCTCAAGGCAGTCCTCGTCCACGGCAGGAACCTCCGATCCTTCTTCAGGAGGAACCTCAGGAGCCGGAACGACCGAGATGGGGGCGGGATCCATCACCTCCTCAGGTGGAGGAGGGATCCACTTTCGAAACTCATCCTCAGAAATGTCCCCCTTGCAGTAGCTGATGGCCGCATAGATGGGGTCCATATTCAGGCTCGGTAGCACCATCGGTATCATCTCGGCACAGTCGCCAACTCCCTCGAGACGGATGGCCTCCTTCTCGGCCTCAAGATCAGCCTCTCTCTTTTCCAGCTCGATCTCTCTCTCCTCAAGATCAATCTCCCTCTCCTCGAGCTCAGTTTTCTTCCTCTCAAGACTGTCCCGGACCGAGCAACCTCCTCATCTTTGCTCTTCAATTTGGCCTCAACCTTGGCCACCTTCCCCCTCAAGACCCCAATTTCGGATTGGGCAGCCTTCAGGTCCTCCCGGATACTATCAGCAAGTTTCCTTTCTACCACGGCAGCTGCTTTGAGAGCCTTGTTCGTTTTGAAATTCTCAACAGCGGCCGCCTCGTGATTCTTGATCTCCTCTTCCCGATCAGCCAATTTTGCCTCCACCTCAGAGAGACGATTTTGGAGCCTCTGGGCCAGACCGCCCTCGGACAGCAGGGTCAGAAGAAGACCCTTGTTCTTGGCCGTAAGGTAGTTGGCCTGCGCACAAAAAAGAAGGAAGAAGTTAAAACAAGAAAAGAAAGAACCAGAATCCAAAAAACCGAGAAGGAGAGTGAAAATACCTTGGCCATCTGAGAACTCATCTCAGCCACAACGCCTTCAGGAGATACATCCTCGTACCTCGAGACCTCCTCCGGGGGAACCACCTCGGCCAGTTCATTAAAAGCCGGCAATAGGTGAGAAGTAGCCTCCCGGACGCCCTCTCCCAAGTCATCCATCCCGAGAACCACAGGGCCCTTCCGTTTCTTGGAGGAGCTTTCAGAGGACTTCTTCCCCCTGCGAATGTCTTTCTTCTTGACCAAAGCAGCTCCTTCGATCTCTCCCTCCTGGGCCAACTCGGCCTCCTCGGTCCCGAACTGACGCCTCCTCTTCCTTAGGAGGCTTCGGCGGACTGGCCAGATGAGCGGATCCTGATGATTGTCCACCAGAAGGCGAGGGTAGTCCCCGAGCACTCGTTTGGACTTGTCCAGGAGATAGGTTCTCAGCAAGATCAACCCGAGCCCGAGAAGCTTCAGCATCAGAATGACCGGACTTCTTCACAGTGCCGGCCAACTTCTCGAGAAATTTCGGCCTCTTCGACATGCCTACAAAAAAAGGGGGCAAAGAAAATAAGTCAAAACCAGAGCGTATGAACAAGAGAGAAGACAAGGAAGAAAGACATCAAAACAAACAAACAAGGAAGACAAAGCATCCAGCAGACCTCCACCAATCCGACCCGAGGCCTCCGGAGGGGCAACCCGAATAAGACCCGAGTCGACAAAGGCCCCATCATTAACCAACTCCTTCCAATGAGCAGCATACCTCCGAGCCCAATGTACCCGCCTCCGGACTTGACGAGAAACCTTGGGAGCATCTCGCCAACAAGCTGGGAGGAACCAGAGAAGTTAAAAAACCTAAAAGAAACTAGAGAACGGGAACAAAGAAAGAAATGAAATGGGTGTCAGACTCCTAACCTCCAGCCCGGAAGACGTCTGGAACCGAGACATCCTCCTCAAACGATCTCAGGACCCGACCCCAATCCCCAGTAGCCCAGAACCAAAAGTCCTTAAATTCTTGTTAGAATCAGGAAGTTTCTGGACGAGATTGGACGAGCTGTCATAGGCAGAGAGGTAATACCAACCATAATGAGTCTTTGGGTTGGATTTCAAACGATATAGCCTCTTCACTTCTTCCAAGCAAGGGACACCCAAACCTGCCCGATGCCAAACCACGTATATACCGGCCACAATCCTCCAACTATTCAAACTTAATTGGCAAGGGGCAATCTCCATCTCAGCAAGCATCCAAGCAAAATAACGCTGCATCGGCAGACGTAGCCCACACTCGAAGAAAATAGGAAGAAGTGCCACCGAGCCCTCGTCAGGCTGACTGGCACGATCCATTGGGCCAGGAACTTCAAGAGCAATATCTATTGGAATGCTGTATCGTTGTCGCAACAGCTCCAGGTCATCCTCAGTTATCTTAGAAGGACGATTCATATCCAAAGCCGACGACCCAAGCTCCCCGGGCTCTGGGTCCTTCCGAGGAACCCTCTGATGATAGGAGTCATTCTCGACCTCGGAAGGAGTGGGGGTAGTATCAAGATCTTCTACACTAGGCGCCCCCGAGCCCGAGGAAAGCTCTTCAGCAGGGGGAGTTGAGATTTTGACAGGCCTCTCAGATGAAGAATTACCATCAGACATCCCTGACACCCAGAAAAACAGAGAAGGAGGGAGAATCAGTCTACGAGAAGCTACCCACGGTACCCGTACTAAACTAAACATAAAGTCTCTAAAGAAGTGCCCTAAAAGCAAAGACCCAGCAAAACTACAAGTCTCTACCTAAGCAAAACAAGCAAACGAAATCACAAAACACAACAAGAGAAGAGAGATCACTCAGAAGACTTACTTGTTTTTCTCAAAAGCAAGAAGCTATTCGCTGTGGAGATGCTCGTTCCTTAGGTGCTCGGCGAGGAAAGGAAAGAGAAAATAAAGACAGCAATTGGGTCCCGGGAAAACGGAGTTAAAAAGATTGTAAGGGAAATTGCAGAAGAGAAGAAGAAATTGCCGAAAAAATGGAACAGTAAAACCCTCGTTCTCTTATAGTCGCCCTGGGGTGTATATCGCCGTCAGTTTTAGCGGGAACCCGGCGGATTTTCGACAAGTGTCGAAAGTTAGAAGAAACCCTAAAGTTGATTTGATGGGCATTTAAGAAGACGTGACGGTTGTGCGTCTCGAGGAAAGACGAAGTGGAGCGGCAAAGAAAAATTCCTTTTTTGTATTCTGGGACGACTACTTACAGGGACAGTCAGCACACCCTCTTCCTATAGTTCCCGGCACCAACTCACATACTCGTTGGAACCGAGAACTAGGGGACAGATGTTGATGGTGTTTTTTGAGCATTACGGTATTCACAGTATTTGAGCCAGCACGACAAGGGCATAGGGGTAATTTCCGTTCTCTGGTTGACATTATGGTCAGACCGACCACGTTATGGTCAGACCGACCACGTTATGGTCAGACCGACCACATTATGAAAAGACCGACCACATTATGAAAAGACCGACCACATTATGGAAGGACCGACCACTTTGGTACAGATGACTAAGCATTACAGAGGGCGGCAAAGACACTCTCAGCATAGAAGGATCGCCATGACCGACCTCATGTATGCCGACCAGGTAGCAAGGCGTGTTCAGGAAGAAAGAGCATCCTATCTTTTCGGATAATGAGACAAAATTATCCTACTATCACGGGAAAACTGGTGGAATTAGTATTTTGATAGGAAAAAAGGAGTAAAGGTGACCTGAAATTAGGAAACCTTGTAAGAAAAGGAGATTGGCTCAACTAGGAAGCCTTGTAGGAAAAGGAGTCTAAATTCTGTTATTATAAATAGGAGGGCAGGGCATGTGTAAGAAGGACATCTAAAAAATCATCACAAGAGTGAAAGATTCGAATTGTAAAGTTCCAATCTGTAAGAGCGAAAGAGAGGCCTGAGAAGTGTATTGGAGTAATAAAAGCACCACCCTGTTCTTTCCCGTGGACGTAGGTCGGATCCCAAAAATCCACCGAACCACGTTAAATCACCTTGTCTGATTGGCATATTTTCTTGTTTTCCGCTAAATTTGCTTTTGGTCCCCCATAACCAAACAAATTCACAGTTGAAGGAGGATTCCCTCGGAGGTGATATTCCCATATTACCCTGAGACCAAAATCCACCGTCAACAATAATTATCATTTATTTAATTATTTTTTACTATTTTAACACATATAAAAAGATATTATTAGATTACTAAATGAGTTGCGTGATATCATAATTGTATATTACAATTTTTGCATTTTGAATCTATGGGTTATCTAAATACGAGAGATTAATCAAATGATCATATGAGATTACTATTAAATCCTTGAGTTGACTTTCTGGTTTTAACAAAACATTAACATATAACGGGAAAAAAAAAAACCCGATCACCGACATTTTAGGCTAAAGTTATCTATCAATTCAAATACCCGCAACCAGTTTCTCAGTTGTTAAAAAAATGTTCACACAGGAAAATTTTTGTTGAGCCTCGTCCCGCTGGCGCCTCCTTTGTTGAACCTGTACAAAACAAAATTAAGAGACAACAAGCTCCTCGTTGTTTGTTTTTTCAAAAGCTTGATTCTATAAGTTTAATTTGTCGATTACAAATGGATGGTAAATATTTCTCAAACTCATATATAAATAAAAATCGAGATATTAATGGAAGTTCTTCTTAAGATAAATTAGTTGAATTAATTGTTCCGTCGGCTCAGCTGCAAGCACTAATGTTTATGCCTCTATAGCGGGTCAAACATAACTAACCTTGTCTTGGATATATCTTATCTTCAACAAGCCTGCATGCACGTCAACTAAATTAAACAATATTTCAACAACGTTTTTAAGCATACATAAAGTCAAAAATCATCAACCACACGCTATCAAAATGTGACTATAAATATCCGTAGGCAATTTCATTCTCAACACACACAACAATTCAGAAAAGCGAACAAATAAATTAAATTAAAGGCAAAGAGTATGGCATCAGAATGCAGAGGTAACGAACTTATCTTTTGTATTAAAAATGATATGTTTTATATTGGCCTTCCTCATTGGCATAGTCAGAAATTCTGATTCATTTTAGTTAGGCAAATCAAATTATCTCATTACGAAACCAGAATACATAATAATCATTTTAATAAAATTTTGGATTGAACAGTGGCAACCCAACTCGCCTATATGTGGCTCCGCCACTGACTTTCTCTAATATCTAACAATTTTTTTTTGCCTGTAGGCAAGAGATCGTGGCCAGAACTCCTTGGAGCTCAAGGAGTGAAGGCAGAAGCTACAATTGAGAGGGAGAATCCCTTTGTGAATGCTGAGATTGTTTTGGAAGGATCCTTTGTCACCGGAGACTTTTTATGCACTAGGGTTCGTGTTTGGGTCAACACCAGAGGCACTGTTACTAGGGTCCCTGCCATCAGTTAGGGTTCCAAGAACACTAGTCAATAAAATTGGTTCTTATTACCAATTATTCTAGTACTATAGTACAATAAAATCTTTATATCGCTGTGCGATGCGATAATAAGATCAATTTATGATAATATGTGTTTGTGTTCCATTGTGTTGTAGCAAATAATATATATAATCATGCATATTAAAGTTTCATTCTGCTATGCTTTTTGTTTATAATATTTTGTAATGTTATTGAGGAGGAGTGTGTTACTCTTTAGGATTTTTTTAATGTAATTTTAAAATTATAAAAATAAACTAATTTTTAATATAAATTCAAAAAATGGATAAAAATGACTTATTTACATCTGCGATGTCAGTGAAATTAACTGTTAATTATTGAAAAATTATAGATCGATATAAGTTGGAAACAATGGAAAACTATTATCATATATTCTTAGCAGTTATATACTTAATATTTTTACACCTTTCATGTGGTTTACAGATTAAGAGGGACTTCATATGTAAAAATGATATTTATACAATACTTTGCGTAATCATGTGCATTTTGAAAAAAAAAAAAAAAAATTTATTCGTTTTTATCATTTGTATTTTTCTAAATACATATAATTGTACACAATATTGTGAACATATTTTTGTTGTTTAATAATGACCTACCAAAAGTTGAAAGTTTCAATGGGGAAAATGATTAATATCAATAAACTATTTTTTTACCCTTATGTTTGAAAACTCATTAAAATTCCCTTGCCTTTAAAAAAATTATGTTAAACTTTTAATTTTCTTTTTTAATTTTTATCTTATTATTTTATCCCTAATATGCTAAAATCCACTACAAGTTAATAAAAAAATTAGGGATAAAATTATTTTTTTGAAGACAATAAAAATGAGTAAAGTTTAAATTAATTTTTTCTTAACTCCCACCTCTTAAGATTAGAACTTGATGATCAGGTGGCCAATCAAATAAAATTATTTAAAAACAAACCATTTCATCAAACTCCTTGAGTTATAACTCGATCAAATACATATATGTGATTTATAGCTTTTGTCTCATTGATCTGTCTCATCCAGAAGATGCATGTAGTGTCTCGTAGCTCATGGAATTATCTTTCAAAGAACAAGGCCGGCCAAGCCTTGTTCAACTCTTTTCTGTGAGAAAAATTGTAAACAAAAGATTGGGCGGATGAATATATTAATGAGATGGTTTCTTTTGTTTGTTAATTGAAGAAAAGTTTCTTTGACTATTAGTTTTAGGGTTATTTTTGTGAGAGTTGATGGTGAATTAGCCAACTCCGTGGTCAGCACTACTTTATCTAATTTGTATTTTTGATTGGCCAAAAACGTTTTGATAAGCTAATAAGTTATGATACTATAATATTTCTCAAGAATTATCACAATGAGCCAAAAATTAATACCATAATCATGTGTGTGTATATAGACACGATAAGATATTAAGATGTCATTGTCATTATAACATGTAAATATGACAAGTATCTTGGCCATAATAAAAAGTATCCAATAATACAAATGTGGTGTAATTCCTGA
Organism: Zanthoxylum bungeanum; assembly: GCA_019454045.1. Lineage (NCBI taxonomy): Eukaryota > Viridiplantae > Streptophyta > Magnoliopsida > Sapindales > Rutaceae > Zanthoxylum > Zanthoxylum bungeanum. The sequence goes on along the minus strand of SKCR01006560.1, from coordinate 98,242 downwards.
AATATATGTAATTGATTAAGTTCGTTATATATCGTTTCAAGCATTGTATAAATTGGTATTTAAGCCACAAATATGAGTGAATGTTTATCCTCTATTTACCATCTTAACAAGTTTTTGTAATATTAGAGTCAAATTTATGTATGAATGGACCCATTTTCTTACCATGTGAGAGATACCAATCAAGAAGCCAGCTTAGTGTGTAAATTAAGAAAAGAATCTCACCTTGTATGTGAATTAATCTTGATTAGCGTACAAGGCTTAAACAATCATTAAGTTAGTTTTTGGGTTAGATAAGGCTTATGTGTTGGTAATAGTTAGTGATAAAGGTGAGAAATCTTATCTCACATAATAAATTCAATTAGAGTTGGAAGGTTATGGAGGGAAATACAAATATTTGATATATGTTATTTAAAGTCGGCACTTGGGGTTGGAATTTAAAATTCTAAAATTAAATAAGACAATTTAATTAATTTTGAATTTTTTTTTTTTTATAGTTTTTTGGTTTAAATTAAAAACCGTTTCAAGCCAATAGTTGTATTTTAAACTAAGAGTTATGACTTTAGGGATACACACGCACTCATGAGCACGCGCACACGCACACACAACATGTTCATAGGAGAGTTTCTAGATTTTGTTGTTTAGAAATTCTGTGTGACTTTGTATGTCCTTAAAGGAATTTCATCATACACACACATATTTCCTCTTTCTTATATTCTTTATATTCTAAAAAAAATGTATTCTTTACATGTTCATATGAGAGTTTTTAGATTTTGCTATCTGGAAATTTTGTGTGACTTTATATGTCCTTAAGAGTGTGTTTGGTTGGAGGGTTTTGGAGGGGAGGGGAGGTGAGAGATTATTTTAAATATGTTTGTTTGGTTCAATTTTTTGGAGGGGAGAGGAGCAAAATCCCTCCTAAGCCAATTTTAGCTCCCCTCCAAAAGTGGAGGGTTTTGGAGGGGAGAGAAATTGAGCAATTAAAATTTTAAATATATTTACTAAATTATCCATACTTATACATTAAAATCCAAAATTGTCATAATTACAAATCTCTCTTATATTTGCTTCACTATTCAATTCTTCCCATTCCCTTCTCTTATATTTATTTTAATTTTATTTTTAATAACACGTATTATGTAGAGTTTTTAATTTTAATTTTAATTTTTATTTAATTTAAAGATAATATAAGCATATATTGTTTTAATTTTTATTTATAAAATGTTACAAGGATAAAATAGTAAATTAGTTTTAAAATCTCTCCCCTCTCTTCTTGAACCAAATATATATCTAATTAAAAACTCTCTATTTCCCTCCCCTCCCCTCCTTTGAACCAAACACATATTTAATTTCCCTCCCCTCCCCTCCCTCCCCTCCGTTGAACCAAACAGACCCTAAAGGAATTTCAATTAATCTAGCAGCAAAATAGTGGAGCCATAATTCCTTTGAAGACTTAATACACATTCAAATTCTTCTATTTTTTTTTTCTAACATTATGAGCTTATATATTTTAATTGTCCTTAAAAGAGAGTACTTACATTAGAATTAAGATAGCGAAATATAATAAAGATCCCAAAAAAGACAGAACTCGCATTGGAATTAAGATGACAATAATAAAAATAAAGATTAACTTGTCTCTTTGAAATGGTAAAACCACCAAGGCCGTCTATATTTGGTTTTTATTTTATGCTATAAATACGCTCTTACTTAGCTCTCTACTTTATAACTCAAAACCCAAAAGAAAGAAGAAATCAAAGCAGCTACTGAAGATGTCAAGAAGTTGTCCATCTGGTGAGTTTTATAAATCCTTACCAAATTAATATCTTTACTAAGTAAGCTTGAGTTTAGTATATAATTATTGTTTGTCGCATTTACATTTACAGGCAAGTTTTCATGGCCAGAGCTATTGGGTATGAATGGGGAGGCAGCAGAAAATATTATAATGGCAGAAAATCCAAATGTGAAGGCCAAAACTGTTGCTGAATACTCATCTGTAACTGGTGATTTTCGCTGTGACAGGGTCCGAGTCTTTGTTAACGATCAGGGCATTGTCATTCGGGTCCCTAGAATTGGTTAATAAATTAATTAGTTACCAAATCAAGGCTTTCAAATTTCAGTGTTGCTGCTGTTAATTAAATGCATTTTAGATTTATTTACTTCTATAATCATTCTACCGTGTGTGTTTGATTCTCATGTACCATTATGGTTAGCTGGGAAGCGAAGTTATCAATGAAATGATTCCATGGTGTAAAATCGTAATTAAATTTTCATTTTAGGTTGCTCATCGACTCATTCCACCATTACAAGCGAAAATTTAAATCCATTAAAGGAATCTCACCAATTAAGTTTATTCAATATATTTATATTTTGTTCCTTCAGTTTGTCTCTTAGTTGTAAAAACAGGGATATGTGAGGATTCAAACTCAGATATTAATATTTTGTTTCCAAATCGTTCATTTTCTGTATCGTTAGATTGAATCTAATTAATGGGTACCTATCATTTATTTACACAATTTGAGTACTTATCCTCCATAATCTCTATAACAAGTGTGTGCTCTGTTATTAATATAATTAAGAGTTTATTAGGAGTCATTATTTATACAATTATAATATAACTCGTAAATATGTGGAGAGTTTTTAAAACCATATACATAATTAGATATAATAAAGTTGAAGTTTATTAATAGGAAAATATTTCAGATCGACTAGGATAACTAAAAAAGTTCACAATAGTTTATTTGAGATTAGGGATGATAACAAAGTAGGTAAGATACAGAAATTTCAATATTTGTACTCGACCTATTCAATAAACATGTACGAGAATTTGATCCATATCAGGCACCGTGTGTGACCGCTTTCACACAAGGATTCTACTTCTATTTGAACGGGGATGCCAATATATGTACTCGGCCCATCCAACTAACGGATATATATGTTAGCGACACAATCGCATAATGGATTTTGATGATGCAACGATAGTGAAGTCTTTGACGCGTAAAAAACGAGACAATACAAAAAGATGTCGAAGCACACGATGGTGAAGAGCGAAGAATGTGAAGACTTGCATACATTGACGACTTTATATGAAGTCTTAGCTTAGGGCTCTTATTGTAATGTAATTTGAATATTCAAGTGCCTAAACTCATAGGAAACATGCACATTCACTTAGATGCATTAGGTCTATGTACAAAATGCATTAAAACCTTCATACTTGTATTTTTGGAACATAGACCGATATACCGGTCCCTTACCGGTGTCCATACCGGTGAGATGCTGAGTTTTGCATGCTCACTGGAACTGGCACGGACCTTACCGGTCACCATACCGGTGAACCTATGGAATGCATGGCTACAAGAACAGACACACACCAAATCGATCTCTATACCGGTCTCATACTGGTGAGCCTAACGACTAGTTCCTTTGTTGGAACTGGCATGACCTAAACCGATCATCATACCGGTGACCATACCGGTCAAGCTCTTCATATTGCATATACACAGGAACCGGCATGACCCAAATCGGTCATCATACCGGTGTCCTTACTGGTAAGCATACTTGTCTAACGACTAGTTCTTTAAACGGTAATAAATTCGTTGGAGATCAGCATACCGGTGTTAGAGACCGGCATACCGGTCTCAGAAAGAGCTATTGGGGCTTGCTTTCATTTTTCTATAAATTGAAGCCCCAATTCATTTTTTCCACACATGAGACATATTACACAGCCTTCATATCATCTCATAGAGCAAAAACAAGAGTGTTTATAAACCTTCATAACCATATACACTTATACATCAAGCTCACACACACTACACCTTCATATACATTTGTAGTGAGCTTAGATCACTTGAGTAACCAACTCACACAATATTCTTTATCATTATGAGTGCCCAAGTGTGTTTTACAATTTGTTATACAAAACACTTGCGGTTTGTGAAATCCCATTGTTTAGGTAATTGTAAAGGTTTTCGAGTGAGCCTACGTAGAAAACTCAAAGTGTAAAGGTTCGGAGTGCACCTTGTGTAAAATTCTTGGTTGCGAGTGAGCCACGGAAACTCATTATTAGTGAAAACCTTCAAGCGCGGCTTTGGGGAGTGGACGTAGGCATTGTTGGTCGAACCACTATAAATTTCGGTGTCGTTTTCTCTATCCTTATACTCTTTACATATTGCAAGTTTAATTAATTATATGTTTATATAATAGAAACTTGCATATAGGTTGTTTATTACGATAGAGAAAATTGACCTTAAGCATTAATTGGTAAAAGAGCTTAAAATCGGCAAATATTTTTATTTCCGTATTATTTATCCGTAACCCAATTCACCCCCATTGGGTATAGTATTTGTTTGTCGCTATTGCTTATAGGTAATTTCAGTTGGTATCAGAGCGAGGTATTCTCATCAAAGACTTAACCGTCCGAGAATAGATCATGGCATCTACAAGCAACTCATCAAATTTTGCCGAAGGATTTTCAACAACTAGACCTCCATTTTACACTGGAACCGATTACAACTATTGGAAAATGAGGATGTTGAACTACCTTTTAGCCGTTGAACCGCAATCCTACTTAGAAATCATACGAAGGCAAAAATCTTCGGTAAATTCTAATGCACTTAAGTTTTTATACGAAGCATTAGATAAAAGCATAATTGATAGGATTCCCAAATGTAAAAATGCATATGAATTATGGAATTCCTTAGAATTACTAAAGGAGTGAAATAATGAATTAAATGAATGCAATATTGATTCTAACTCATCAAATGATGAAATTTGTAATTTGGCTGGCATGGATATAGAAAATCCTATAGGAGAATCGGAAAAAGAAATTATTATTGTATATGAAAATGAAATTTCTGATTGTGATGAAATGTTTGACATGTTGAATGACTTGCATGATAAATATGATGCTCTTAGAAAGAAATGTAATTTGATTAAGGAAGAACACATATCACTTCAACATGAATATGCATCATGTATGGATAAAATTCGTAATTTAAAAATTGATAATATTTGCTTAAAGGCCAAGTATGAAGATAATATGTTGATTGAACAAAATGAGCATGCATCCTCTGTTAAACAAATTCATGCTTTAAAAATGAAAATATGTGTTTAAATGTAGAGCATGAACATTGTGTAGAGAACATACAAAATGAAGCATCTACCTCTAAATCATTATGTGTTTGTGAATCGCTGAAAATTAAAAATGATGATTTGAATAAGAAAGTAGATGACTTGAAATGCATTATGAACAAGTTCAGTCAAGGTGAAAAGAATTTTAAAATGCTACTTGGTTCATAAAGATGTGTTTTTGGAAAGTCTGGATTAGGATACAAGCCTCACATGAAGGGAAAATATTTAAACAATTATTTTGTGAAGACATCCAAATCATATATACATTCATCTCATATACATGCATATAGAGTATTTAAATCAAATGTTAAATGTCATGCATATAATATGATAGGTCACAAAAGTTATGATTATTGGACTAAAAAGAAAAATGTGACTGTTATTTGGGTTCCGAAAGGAACTAAGGTTAATCCCCATGGACCCAAGAAAGTTTGGGTACCAAAATACACTTGATAATTTTATAGGGGGATCATTGGGAAGGATCTTTAAAGAGAATTAAAAATTGATCCCAAAGGCTCAAAGAAATGAGGAACCACAACAGTAATAGATAAACTTCGTATTCACGGAAACATTGGTACAGTTTCCTCTAAATTATGTGTGTATTATAATTTCAAATTGGTTAATATATTTTGAAGCATACAAATGATTAGGCAATATATTCAAACTCTATTGGTATCAATTACTCATTTGATATTTTTTTTAAAAACTTTAATCATACATTTAAACCCCATTTTGTATCAATAAGTATCACATTGAATTTATTGAGTTAAATGAAATATGTGTGATCACTTGATTGATTTGCATTGAATATGCCTTTGTCATTTAACATATTTTGAATGAAAATGAAATGCATAAATGTTGATATAAATTTTAGGTAGGTATCATGAAATGCATGTACATCAAGATAATTTCCCATTGGTATAATGAAAAACATGAATATTTGATTAATTGATATCATAATTATGGGAAGAAATCATTGAAATGCATTAATTATTGTTCAAATTGATAATCATGGTATAAATTTTTGAGAATTACATTATGCATGATTTCTACATCTTATGGAAAAAAGGGAGAAATGCAAAATGTGCTTATATTTTTAAATTTTGGTATCATTATTTAATACACATATTTAATTGGTATCTCATTTAGATTTAATTTTTTACTTCTCCACTTTTTGATAATGTCAAAGGGTGAGAAATCATTAGAAATGAGATTAAAACTTGTTTACCCTCACCCTTGGATTAAGGGTGAGTAATTGTACTAATGAGTTTGTCTAAGTCTTATAGAGCTATTTTGAAGAGAATCACACATTGAAGGGGAGCTTATATTAATGGGGAGCAAAATTGTCAACATTTGGACTCCTAAAAGCTCACAAGTTTTAAGATGTTGCCATCATCAAAAAGTAGGAGATTGTTAGCGAAACAATCGCATAATGGATTTTGATGATGTAACGAAAGTGAAGTCTTCGACGCGCAAAAGCGAGACAATACAAAAAGATGTCGAAACACACGATGGTGAAGAGCGAATAATGTGAAGACTTGCATACATTGACGATTTTATATGAAGTCTTAGCTTAGAGCTCTTATTGTAATGTGATTTGAATATTCAAGTGCCTAAGCTCATATGAAACATGCACATTCACTTAGATGCATTAGATTCATGTACAAAATACATTAAAACCTTCATACTTGAATTTTTGGAACAGACACCAGCATATCGGTCCCTTACAGGTGTCCATATCGGTGAGATGCTGAGTTTTGCATGCTCACTGGAACCGGCATGGACCTTACCGGTCCCATACCGGTCACCATACCGGTGAACCTATTGAATGCATGGCTACTGGAACTGGCACACATGAAATCGGTCTCCATACAGGTCTCATACCGGTGAGCTTAACGGCTAGTTCCTTTATTGGAACCGGCATGTGTTGGGTTTCTAAAGTGTCCCAAGATCAATTTAAGTAATGAAATAAATGTGAATACATAATGAAGTATAGCGGAAACACACTTACATTGAACGAATTTTGGAAGTGTTGATCACAAAAATTTTGGCCTTTGAGAAGTCCTCCAATATCTCATATTTGAAGTTGAAATCCAAGCTCCAAGCTTTGATGTTGATTCCAAGCTCAAGGGATTAGTTTCCCGATCACCTTATATGATTCTTTGTGTGAATTACAAGCAATCTACACATCATCACCCACTTCACCTAATTCCATCACCAAAAAGGTGAATGAATGACTAGTGATGTGACATGTGATGTGACATATGAGCCCCACTTGATTCAAAATCCGAGTGGGCCCGCAACACATCCCGGACTTGGGTTCGTTAATTCGGAATTAATGAATTTTCCGTTGCGACAAAATTAAATCAAATTTAATTAAATAATTTGCCTAGTAAAATTATTATTCACGTCCCTCGCGAATTAATTCTAAATTAATTAGTTAGCCCGAATTAAAATCTAATTTTAATTCCGTTATGAAATCTAATTTCATTTAATATATCAAATATATTATTTTATCGATTAATTCTAAATTAATATATTATTTTATCGATTAATTCTAAATTAATTGTTCTCTCTATTCAAATAGTATTTTATCATAGATAAAATCTCTCCGTAATTAATCTCAGATTAATTATGTTCGAATCATACATCATCGGTGAATCTTCAGGAAGCGATCCATGAGATCCCTGGATATGTTGGCAATAAATCCGGTTGTCGGACTATCCGAACACGTACGTACCTAGTACTACCTTTTTACCGATTTACGAGACATGATTGGCTTCTAGCAAAGCACCGTGCCTACCCAATTCTCCAGAAATATTCTTAAAGGTATATATAATCTATGTCAGACGTAGTATACGTAGTATTACGTATTATGATCTAGTATCGGATGACACATGCAAGGCCTGGGGCTGGAATAGTGTCTGCCTCGTACGAAGCATATATCGGATCACAAGCAACTAGTCTATTTAATCGGATAATCATGACCATGTCATATTATCCTGATGGTTGCAACCAATTAGAGTACCGGTTCTGTATCCCTGCGTGATCATCATCTCCATATGACTGAAGTGATACTTCCATCTTGACATCACACCCAATACACTACGATTCTCAATAAACCCAGGATAGGCGTACACAGAACCTATTAAAGTCCTGGACGACCAAAACCAAAGCATATTGATTGTCGCAAGTACTAGCGATGAAAGTCTTAGGTTAAGACCAAATACACCTACCCTGATGCGGATTCTCATAGGCACATAGTCATACTACCAATGGGATTCCGAGGGGTCTATCCAGAGCGAAGTTGTTTCCGTACCATCGGTAAACACAACCTCCTATCACACTTGCATAAGTATCCAATACTTAAATATATGAGAACTATGCTGTTACGCTTCCATAACACGTACAAGTGCAATACTAGTCTATTTCGCATTATCGATGTTCAGTCTCGATAATACTACGACTAGGGATATTTAATGATTAAACCTTTATGGATTGATATTGTCTCATATCTAATAATCTAGAACTAATCATAAGGACTTTTATCATTAATATATTTAAGTAATCAAATTACAAAATGATAAAATGTAATTTTCATTGTCACATAGTTAATTTGTACAAAAAACCACAATGTCTTTTATAAATAGTGACGCTATGGGTCATAATTGTCCAACAATCTCCCACTTGGCCTATAGCCAATCACTCAAGCATCTAACACATGAACTATGTACATGTCGCTCAAACTTTTGCTGAGGAATAGCTTTCGTCAGCGGATCTGCTTTGTTGTCCTCTGATGCGACCTTCTCAATCTTCACATCGCCACGATGTATGATCTCATGAATCAGATGGAAATGTCGAACAACATGCTTGGATCGTTGATGAGACCGCGATTCCTTAGCCTGCACTATATCCCCATTATTTTCACAATACAATGGAACATGCTCAGCTGCTAACGAAACTACTCCTAATCTAATTAGGAATTTATGGATCCAAACTGCCTCATTTGCTGCTTCAGCTGCAGCAATGTACTCCGCTTCTGTTGTTGAATCGGCAACAGTCTCTTGCTTGGAAAATTTTCAGCTCACTGCTCCATTATTCAAACAAAATATGTACCTGGATTGCGACTTACAGTCGTCTTATCGGTTTGGAAACTTGCATCGGTATACCCAGTTACCTCAAGTTCTCCATCTCTATAGATTAAGAAAGCATCCTTAGTTCGTCTAAGATACTTAAGGATACTTAATCGCCATCCAGTGACCATCACCTGGATCGGCCTGATAGTGACTACGCATGCTCAACGCATACGAGACATCAGATCAAGTACATATCATGGCATACATGATCGATCCGACTGCCGAGGTGAACGGGATCAGACTCATGTTGTCTCTCTCATATTGAGTTTTAGGACACATGTCCTTAGATAGAGTGACGCCAGGTGACACTGGCAACAGTCCTCTTTTGGACTTATCCATGTTGAATCTCTTCAACACTTTGTCAATGTACGTGCTCTGGAGAGTCCAAGCAGCTTTCTAGATCTATCCCGGTAGATCTTTATTCCCATAATAAAGGCTGCTTCTCCCAAATCCTTCATGGAGAATTTTAATGAAAGCCAAGCTTTCACTGATGTTAACATGGGAATGTCATTGCCAATAAGCAATACATCATCAACGTAAAGGACAATGAATGTCAGTGCGCTACCACTAACCTTCTTCTATACATAAGGATCATCCTCGTTTTGAACGAAATCATATTCTTTTATGATCTCATCAAAACGTTGGTTCCAAGAACGTGATGCTTGCTTCAATCCATAAATGGATCGATTTAAATTACAAACCTTGTTTGCAAGTCTTGTTACGACAAAATCGTCAGGCTGTTGCATATAAATATCCTCCAAAAGGTTTCCGTTATAGAAAGCGGTTTTGACGTCCATCTACCATATCTCGTAATCGAAATATGTAGCAATAGCAAGCATTATCCGAATGGATTTAATCATGGTAACAGGCGAAAAAGTTTCGTCGTAATCGACACCATGTCATTGACGATACCCTTTCACTATAAACCTAGCTTTGTACGTCTGTACGTTGCCATCCATGTCAGTCTTCTTCTTGAAGACTCATTTACAACCAATAGGCTTTACGCCTTCTGGTGCATCAACTAGTGTCCAAATTTGGTTGGTGTACATGGAATCCATTTCAGAATTTATGGCCTCTTGTCATAAACCGGAGTCGATACCTTGTATCTCTTCCTCATACGTAGCCGACTCGTCTTCCTCAATAAGATTAATATCCACATGAGGTGAGATCAGAAACCCATACCTCTCAGGATGTTTTCTGACTCTCTCTTACCTACGCGGTTCTTGTGTATTCGAATATTGTGGTACATTTTCATCCCTGATGACCTGTTGATGTTCCGTTAAGGATTCTGTGCCAGGAACAGTATCACTCCGATTTTCATCGACTTCTACTTTCCTCCCACTTACAACTACATTTAGGAATTGCTTCTCAAGGCAATCCACATATAGAGCAACAAATACTTTGTTCTCTTGTGGGTGATAGAAGTAATATCCTTTGGTTTCCCTAGGATATCCTACAAATAGGCATTTATCCAATTTGGGTTCAAGTTTGGTACCTTCCAAACGTTTGATGTATGCCCAGCAACCCCAAATCTTCAAGAATGAGAAACCCGATTTCTTTCCTGTCCATATCTCATACGGAGTCTGTTGAACAGACTTTGACGGAACTTTATTCAAAATAAGTATTGCACTGTTCAATGCATATCCCCAGAAGGAAATAGGTAGCTCTGTGTGACTCATCATAGACCTTACCATGTCTAACAAAGTTCAGTTTCTCCGTTCGGACACACCGTTTAATTGCGGTGTTCCGGGAGGAGTCCACTGTGAAAGAATACCATATTCTTTCAAGTAATCAAGAAACTCATTGCTTAAGTATTCGCCACCACGGTCCGACCGTAATGTCTTAATACTTTTACCGGTATGTTTTTCTACTTCGTGTCGAAACTCTTTGAATTTCTCAAAGGTTTCCGACTTTTGTCTCATAAGATACACATAATCATAACGCGATGCATCATCCGTAAAGGTTACGAAGTATTCATATCCACCTCTAGCCTGGCTAGACACGGGCCCACATACGTCACTATGAACGAGGGCTAACAGTTCAGTGGCACGTACACCCTTTCCGCTAAAAGGTGTTCTAGGCGTTTTGCCTAATAAACAAGATTCGTAGACGTCATATGAATTTGGATCAAATCCGTCCAAGTACCCACTCTTCGAAAGTGTGGATATGCGAGTCTTTTTAATGTGTCTCAGACAACAATGCCACATGTAAGTTTCATCTTTGTTACTTACTTTAAGCATTTTGTTTGTTACATTATATGTTTGAGATTGATTTATATTCAAAATATAAAGACCATTATTTACATCAGCAGTGCAAATTTCCATATCATTTTTATACATAAAACACCCAGCGTTTCTAAATACAAAAGTATACCCACATTGGGTTAACATAGATATAGAAATAATATCCATAGTCAAACTAGGTACATAATAACAGTCTGAAAGTTTAAGTACATGCCCCGAGGCAGTTCCTAAACAAAAGTGCCAACGGCCAAAATGGTGACTCGTGTCCCATTTCCAACGCGGAGGTCAATCTCTTCTGAGGCCAGTCTCATTCTAATCTGCAGATCCTGTACATCAGTACATATATGAGTACCACAACCAGAATCAAAAATCCAATTTTTAAAACTAATAGTAGACATGTTTATTTCTATAACAAACATATCTGAAGCCGGTGTCTTGCCCGCTTTGATTTCCTTCATGTGTTCCTTGTACTCGCGGCAGTCACGCTTCCAGTGACCCCGCTTGCCACACTGCAGACATACATCTTGGGATTTGTCCTTACCTTTCCCAGAAGGTTTTGACGATTTGGCCTTGCCTTTCTTCTTCTTCTTTACACCTCCAGTCGCCTTGGGCCAAGCCCTCAAAGTCTCAGATGTTGAAGCGAAGTGCGCCTCGCGCTTCTTGCCCTTTAGGAGCTCTTTTTCTGCTTCGCGCAGTGTAGACATCAACTTTTCAAGAGTTTGGTCTTGGTTCAACATATTTTAGTTCACGATGAACCCAATCCAAGTGTCAGGGAGAGACTGTAAGATCAAATCTACTGAAGTCTCAGCCTCGAAGATAATGCCCATCTGTCCCAGCTGCTCAATGTCAGTAATCATCTGTGACACATGGTTCTCAACAGACGTACCTCCTGACATGCGAGCGTGGAAGAGCTTCTTTTGCAACTCATATCTTTGCGATCTAAGATTAGATCGGTGAAGATCATGTAACTTCGCCATCATCTCATAGGGATCCAATCCCTTGTTCTAACGATGGAATTTCAGAGTCATAGCAGCAAGCATTACTGATTGAGCAGTCGAATTGTCATCGCTATGAGTCTTCCAAAGCTCTAGCTCAAGCAACTGATCAGGTCGGGGCTTAGGCCCAAGATGTCTCTCTATACTGTAGAGCAACTTCTCGGATCCCATGACAATCCTGAGATTCATATCCCAATCTTGAAAGTTTTTTCTATTAAAGACATTGTTGCCCATGATAATATCTCTAATGCTTAACTTTCATGTCATCTTAATTGCAATAGTCCAACTATTCAATTAATGATGTATGGGTACAGTCTAACTGTTACAAGGAAAAATAATAAAATATTAGTCCAACTAATAAATATAATTGACGAAATAATTTGAAAGCGCATAAAGCTAAGTATTTGAACGAAATTGCAAATTCAATACTAGCCTCCCACTATTTTTCGGCGAGCCTCTAACCCTCTGTTGAGTACTCGGGAAACCTAGTTTCCTAGTGGGATAGGATCCCGTTAAATAACACACAACCTTGACTTTGGGCAACAAGCTATATGATATTTAACTAGGTAGATCTCTAAGATCAATTGGATCTCATCCAATTCCTAAATCCGGTAGGTGGACCTCTAAGTCCGAAATATATATACAATATATATGCCAATATATCCAATATATTTTCCTAACATTTTCCTTTGAATCAACTAAGCCTTGGCTTTGGCGCAACAAGCTTAATGATTCCAGTTAAGCGGGACCCATTGACTTTGGAAAGCTTCGTAATCGATGTCGATGGACAAGAAGTGATCTTGACTTTGGCCAACAAATCACAACTTGGACAATACATACGATATGGAACAAAGCCTTCATGATTCAAACACATCTGCGATGGACAAAGGTCTTAACTTTGGCCAACAAACCAATGCCAATCTTGGATCTTGAGTAAGGATCACTCAATGGAAGGAAAACGCTTAATATTTGTTGAGGGTTTTTCGCGTAAATTGGCAACCAATTTATTATCTATGATTAGGTCTCATCATATACCCTTAAGCATGCATTCTAAAAGCATAATAAGGCGTGATAAATAAATTAATAATGATATGCGGATGGATATCTCACAGATTGTTCCTAGAACAAATCACTCAATTTCCTCTCCCCGGTTAGCACTATTCTAACTTCTACCCAATTACATAATACAATTAAAGAAACCTCATTAACATTGAGGGGAATTAGGTGAGAAGAGAATTACAAAGAATCGAGAGATAAGGCTGGACACGCATTTCCAATTTAATAAATTCTAAATTTACAACAATTTCCAAAATTTCCCTTTCTCTTCTAATATCCATCTGATATACATTATCATTCAACACATCCATGTATTCACACAAAGCATGTTATTCAATCAATCTAATCCAATTAATTAATCTTGGAATAAAGTGATCATCCAATTTTCAAACAACGATTTGATTTGCGCGAGTCCAACTCGTTTAAGAATAAGTGCTCAAAGTACGAATTCTTGAATTATATCGAACTATAATTTAAATCTAATTTAATTAGTATTCAATACTAATTCTATATTTAATTCCAAATTAAATAACTACACTTTTAATGCGCCTTTACGACTTAGATTTCAAATCTAATCTTAATGGGTCTCAAAGCCCAATTAACATCCAATGTCATTTAATTAAATTCCAATGGGCTTTTAATTAATTTCTTAAGGCATTGACTTTATTCAATATGGGTCAAACCCAAATACCAAAGCCTAATTAACGAATTACCCTATTTGCCAAGAAACCAATTTAGGCCCATTAGGCCCAATTAAACATTAAAAGGCCCATTTGTTATATTTGGACTTAATGGAATGGTTTAGGCCCAATTTGGATCCAATCCAATTGTTCTAAACCAACTTGGCCCAACCAAGCCCATTAGGCCCAAATACAACATTATAAGCCCGATTCTAAATTAAGCCCAATTAATTAAATTCTAATTTTCCAAATTTCAATTTTTAATTAATTAAAGTGTATTGCACTAATTAATTATCTAAATTAATATTTCCAAAGCATCAATTTAATTGATTAATCATGCATCTTCATCATCAATACATGTCCAACATTATTGAAACAAAAATCATCTCATTCCATGCTATAAAGGTCACGACATTTGTAGGATTTTATATCCGATTCCGATTTCAATCCAATTGAATCTCAAATCAATATATACATGTCTTTAGACTCATCCAATGATAAAAAAACAAAAATACCATGACTTGGGGAACATATACATTCGGCCAAGGCACAAAAAATGGGGAAAATTAATCCAATTAATTTTTCTTCAAATTGATCATGCATAACTCCAAGTTATCAACATTCAACCATACTCAAACAAACAATTTGATTAAGACATGCTCAAATCAAATTTACCCAAATTATAGTATATAAACCCTAATCAAATTTCATGCTCAAATAGGCTCTGATACCATTGTTGGGTTTCTAAAGTGTCCCAAGATCAATTTAAGCAATGAAATAAATGTGAATACATAATGAAGTATGGCGGAGACACACTTACATTGAACAGATTTTGGAAGTGTTGATCATAAAAATTTTGGCCTTTGAGAAGTCCTCCAATATCTCCTCTTTGAAGTTGAAATTCAAGCTACAAGCTTTGATGTTGATTCCAAGCCCAATGGATTAGTTTCCCTATCACCTTATATGATTCTTTGTGTGAATTACAAGCAATCTACACATCATCACCCACTTCACCTAATTCCATCACCAAAAAGGTGAATAAATGACTAGTGATGTGACATGTGGGCCCCACTTGATTCAAAATCCGAGTGGACCCGCAACACATCCTGGGCTCGGGTTCGTTAATTCTGAATTAACGAATTTTCTGTTGCGACGTAATTAAATCAAATTTAATTAAATAATTATGCCTAGCAAAATTACTATTCACGTCGCTCGCGAATTAATTCTAAATTAATTCGTTCGCCCGAATTAAAATCTAATTTTAATTCGGTTATGAAATCTAATTTCATTTAATATATCAAATATATTATTTTATCGATTAATTCTAAATTAATCGTTATATCTATTCAAATAGTATTTTATCCTAGATAAAATCTCTCTATAATTAATCCCAGATTAATTATGTTCGAATCATTCATCATCGATGAATCTTCGAGAAGTGACCCATGAGATCTCTGGATATGTTGGCAGTAAATTCGATCATCGGACAATCCGAACATGTACGTACCTAATACTACATGTTTACCGATTTACGAGACATGGTTGGCTTCAAGCAAAGCACCGTGCCTACCCAATTCTCCAGAAATATTCTTAACGGAATATATAATCTATGTCAGGAGTAGTATACGTAGTATTGCGTATTATGATCTAGTATCGGATGTCACATGCAAGGCCTGTGGCTAGAATAGTGTCTGCCTTGTACGAAGCATATAACGGATCACAAGCAACTAGTCTATTTAATCGGATAATCATGACCATGTCATATTATCCCGATGGTTGCAACCAATTAGAGTACCAGTTCTATATCCCTGCGATATCATCATCTCCATATGACTGAAGTGATACTTCCATCTTGACATCACACCCAAAACACTATGATTCTCAATAAGCCCAGAAGAGGCGTACACAGAACCTGTTAAAGTCCTGGAAGACCAAAACCAAAGCGTATTGATTGTCGCAAGTACTAGCGATGCAAGTCTCAGGTTAAGACCAAATACACCTACCCTGATGCGGATTCCCATAGACTCATAGTCATACTACCAATGGGATTCCGATGGGTCTATCCAGAGCGAAGCAGTTTCCGTAACATCGGTAAACACAACCTTCTATCATACTTGCATAAGTATCCAATACTTAAATATATGAGAACTATGATGTTACGCTTCCATAACACGCATAAGTGCAATACTAGTTTATTCCGCATTATCGATGTCCAGTCTCGATAATACTACGACTAGGGATATTTAATGATTAAAATTTTATGGATTGGTATTGTCTCATATCTAATAATCTGGAACTAATCATAAGTACTTTTATCATTTAAATATTTAAGTAATCAAATTACAAAATGATAAAATGCAATTTCCATTGTCACATAGTTAATTTGTACAAAAAAACCATAATGTCTTTTACAAATAGTGACGATATGGTTCATAATTGTCCAACAGCATGACCTAAATCAGTCATCATATCGGTGACCATACCGGTCAAGCTCTTTATATTTCACACACACTGGAATCGGTATGACCCAAACCGGTCATCATACCGTTATTATTCTCTCCTCACTCTCTCAATTTCCCAACTCTCATATATTCAATCAATTTATTCTCTTATTATCTCAATTTTTTCATTATAATGGCAAGCTCATCTCACAACACTAACATTCCAGAAGCTGTGGATACCACTCAGCATACCGACAAAAAGACTTCACTTATTCAAGTGAGAAATCGAGGTTATGAAATGTTAACAAAATATTTCACTCTGGTCTTGAATGATGCCACTGGTGAGAAGAATTGTAACGACCAGTAGAATTTACTATTGAATACAACTGTACTGCTATGTACGGGACGAAGACACATAAAATAAATCATGTTGAGACCTAAAATTATTCGTGGAATGATTCTGAGAAAGATCGGTTAATCCTTCGAAATCCCGAGACGAGACTGTACCATGCTCCCTTTAGTCAGCCTATGGTATTTTGGGCATAACTTTTTCGTTTAAACTCCGATTTTTATGAATTTTATATCTTCAAAAAGATGAGATCGAGACCTACAATTTCTGCGTTGAATATTTTCTCAAATTCAGACAACAATTAGGTCAAAAATACAAGTCACAAATACTGATTAATAGTAATTTCGGGGTCAAATTGAGAAATCTCAAACTTTCTAGATTTTTTCCACATTTATCTTCATAATTCCAAATATCAAAAGGGTTCTAGTATATAAGGGCATACTATTCACTAATACCTAAAGGGAAAAAACGGAAATGGGAGAGAAAGAAGCCATTGCCGAGAGGAGGAAGAGAGAAGAGAAAGAGAGAAAATGAAGAGAAAGAATGAGAAGAAAGAAAGGAGAAGGAAAAACAAGGAGAAGAAGATGAACATGAATTAGGGGGCTTAGAAAGTGAAGAAGATCAAAAACAAGAAGGTAAGAATCCATGACCCAAATCTTGAGTTTTTGATTTTTGATGGTATTAATGATTTAATAATGATAATCACATGTTTGAGGTTCCAATTGGTGAATATACAAGTTTGGGAATTGGTTGTTGTGTGTTACCCCAATTTCATAAGAATCTTTAAGTTTTGAGATAAGTTGGGAATATAAGATTAGAAGATTAAATTGGTATATAATGTATGTTAAATTGAGTGTAGGGTGATGTATTGTGTATTGTTGTTTTTTAGTATGGAAGTGTTGGAAGATTGTGGATGATTTTTAGGTGTTAGTAAGTGAGTGGTGATGATGATTGAAATAATTGTTGAATGATTAAATACATGGATTGAAAGATAATAAATTTTGGGTTTGAATCTTGATGGAATATATGAATAAGTTTAAAGTTGGGTGTTGATGAATTGATGATTTGAATGATGTTGTATTGGATGTTATATGATGTTTGGAGTGATGATTTTGGTATGGGAAATGGGTGTTTGATGATTTTAGTTTGATATTCAAGTTTGTTGATTATGTAAGATTGATGGAATTTGATGATGTTGGATGTTAAGAATAAAATGAAATGGTAGATTTAAGGTTATATTAGCTTGGGGGTTGTTGGATTGATAGGATAAGAAAAGAAGGCGAAATAAGAAAGTTACATGGCGGTGTTGGTTTAGGATGTTTTTCGGACAGGCTGTGAAGAATTGCTTATAAGTTATGTTTCTGATGTCCGATTAATGAAGAGTAAATTTTTCGATAAACTAGACATATAAGGTAGTAATATATCCAAAAATTTAGAATTTTTGGACTTAAGATGAGACCGGACCGAATTTTTGAAGTTAGGCTACCTGCTGCCCCTGTGCCTAGTTTTTCCAGCCGCACAACCCCCAAACATCAGTCCATAACTTGAGTTCTAGAAATCGAAAATGTAATCCGTAAAATCCAACATAAATTAGACACATAAATGAGTATTCTATTAAAATTTCAGACCCAAATTCAACCCCGATTTAGCGCACCGAATTTTCAAAATCAGTGTTGGCGCACTGAAATTTTCTGGATAGAGGGCAGAATATGGAGTTTTGTGAAGTAGCATTTGAAATCCTCGAATTAGCGTAATAAAATTATTAGACCACCCTAAAAATTTAGTAACGTAGCGAGTATGAGTTAACATGAATAATGAACAAATTTTTTTAAGAAAGAATATAATTCGCAACCTTGGTACCAACGAATTTTGCTAATTCTAGATGATCTCTAGGAGATACGATTCCACTATCATCGCAAGGCGTCATCAGCAAGTTCCGAACCAGTGAGTGGACACTTTTCCTTTAAACTAATTTTTTATTTCGTTATCATTGTTTCATACTTATATTTTCTCGCTTTAGGGCGTTAGAAGAAATTATTTTAAGTTACTTTATATACAGTTATGTTTTGAGATAGTAAAGATTTTCATAAAGCATAATTTACAGATTTCAGATTTAAAGTATGATTTTCATGTTTTTCGGGGCATGAGGTAAAACCTCACCCCAGTATGTAACTTGAGATACAGTTGGAATTGACGGATATATAGAACATGTGCACATGTAGAGAGTCAGGATGACGGCTTAGGTTTGTGTACCTGGACTCTAGTGGTGGCTATGTCCAGTTGAGTCGTTTTTCTGGACATAGGGCTCTACGTTCAGTTGAGTCGTTTTCCTGGGCGTAGGGCACCACCAGTTTCATGTAGGGGTTGGTGCTCAGAGCGCCAATTCCCGGTTGTATTTTTGTTAAATACTTATGTAAAACGTTATTATCAGTAATAATATATGCAGTTTCTGTAATATAATTCATTCTTATATATGGTAAATACGTAATGACCTCAGAATGATTAGTCATGGTACAGTTGCAAAAGCGTCGCAACGGACATTGAGTCGTATCATGACGTTGTCATTCTCAGACAGTTCCTGGTCAAGGTTTACACTACTTGGTCAGTACAGTAAACCCGTTGAGACCGGTACAAGTCGTATACTGGAATATATGATTCCAATGGTTTCTCAATGAACCATAAGTCTTGGAGACTGGTATAGACCTGTAGGTGTTTATAGCGGATAAACACTGAACGACTCACCGAAGATTCTTAATGGATGGTACACCAGCGTCAATAAGAATCTTCTCGGGTTGAGTAGCACTTGTGATTCTTAGACTTGAGATGCCATTGTGGGCACATGAGACATCTTCTACACTTAGATGGCAGTCACGTCACCGATCTATTAATCAGACCTCCGCCTGTTCGTTGGGTGTAGATAGATCCTCAGGGTGTCCTATGTGTGTCAAGATAGGATCCGTCAGTTCTGTGTACCAGAGCATAGGTAGTCCATATTATTAGCAATCAGATAAAACCATGGGCCCGTGGTAAAGTTTAGAAGCTAGTTCTAAACATTCTTTTAGAGATTGCTAATGGAATAGTCGACTGGATAATCCCCATAGAGATTTGACGTTTATATCTGTATCTCTAGGATTTATCCGGATACCTGTGACGGAGGAATTATACATTTGCCATGACCTCGACCTGTGTGGTTCAGCGAGATTATCCGTGATCGTCATAATCTACGGGTGGATAGATTATGGACACGAAATTTGATTTCGTGACGGAAATACCTGAACCTAGAGAGTCTCCATAATGAAACATACTCGTAGAGCACTAGAGCAACATTAAATAAAAATATTGATTATTTATAAAGTCGTTTAAAGGTTAAACGCAAGATACGTGCAAAAGGGACCCGATAGTCATTTACGTAATTATTGTGTATTTACATTTAATACTTGATTAATTTAAATACACATTAATTAATAGTCAAAATGAGATATTTGACTTATTTCCTAAATGAATATATGTTTTTAATATTTAATGTAAATATTATACATATATTTAATATATTTGTATTTGATTAATTAATTAATTATTTAATTGTTAAATGATTAAATTAATTAAAATATAAATATTTTACTTTAGGATATATTTAGTAAATGACTTTAGTTGCCATATTTGACTTAAATAAATATCTAATAAAGGTGATAAAAGATATTTATGCAAGTTGTATTAGTAATAATGCAAATGAAATTGAAATTACAATTTGTTGAATTTGGTGTGCAAATTTCGGCCAAGGTGCAAATGTTGTACATATAAATTGTTTTTTCATTTTTCATTTCACTAACCTAATACACTTTATCAAAAACAAAGTTCCATTGAAGAAAGACAAAGAAAGAAAGTGAAGGAGAAAAAGAAAAACCTAAAGAAAGGCTTGGATTTTGTAAGTTTCTTAAACTTACTATTAGAAAGGAATTTGTTCCTTATGATCTAGGCTACCTCTCATGAGTTTCTTGAGTTATTCTTTTCTTTATTTCTTGTGGTTTTTGATGATGGAAATTTGTTTAAAAGTGTTGAGCATGTATGATGAACAAAGAATGTAACTAGTGTAGTTATATGTATTCTTTTAAGGTTTATGAAACCATGTTGCTATTCTAGAGTTGTTGACCCACTCTTAAATGACCTAGATTTGATCTTGAGTTGTTTCATTGTGTTGAGACTTGAATTAGTTGAAAGATTGATGATTGAAACATTTGATTTAATGTAAATGTCCTAATTTGTCCAATTTGTGGAAATTGAAAAATTAGGGTTTGTAACCAATTCCAAATTTGGGGCTTTTGAGATATGTTGAGCATTTGGGTGTATATTAGATGCATGCAAAGTTTCATGTTGATTGGATTTCATTAAGATGAGTTTTGAAGCATGAAATGACCAAATGGTCAATGTTGCCCCCAAATGGAGCTCACGGCTTTGGTGAGGGAATTTTGGTTTTTTGTGTCCTATGGTGTTTTGATGTTTTGAACATGATTAATTCATCCTAGAAATGATTTAGAATCATTCAAAATTGATTGGATCAATTTCGGACTAAAACGGACAAAATACCATATAAGGGTAATTTGGTAATTTCACTTGAATTTGATTCATTTGAAATTTTATTTCATAATTTAATTATTGGAATATTAAATAAATATGTTTATTTAATTTATCCGAAGAAAAAGTTTTGAAATCTGAAAATCGGATTTTCACCGCTTCCGCTGCGTTACCGGATTCACCCCTAAATAACCCCTTCATTTCAGCGATGCCCAGTTGAGTCGTTTTTCTGGGCGTCATTTGTTTCAGAGACCCGGTTGAGTTGTTCCCGGACACGTCCAGTTGAGTCGTTTTCCTGGACGTAAAGCGATTTTCAGTTTTCAGATTTTCAGTACACAGATTTCAGACCTTCAGTATATCGTTTTCATAAATCAGATTTTAGTAAAAAGTTTTCAGAAACTAGATTTCGGAAACTGTTTTCAGAAACCAAAGATTCAAAGTTATTTTTCAGAAAGTTCAGTCTTTATAAAGAGACTTCATATGAAGTGATTTTTTCTAAAAAGTTTTAGTTTAAAGATTTCATGTTTTCAGATTCATGTCCACTCACTTAGATCGTATAACGATCTAACCCCCACTTCAGTTTTTGTATCTTGCAGGTTACTCGGAGAGCGAGCTCGAGAAGACGGATACTGATGCAGTCATTTGGGTTCTGAGTCCACCAGCACAGAATCATATTGCATGAAAGTCCAGTCAGAATTAAGTAAAGTTGTATGTATACATTTGTAATGTATAAGTCGTTATAAGTGTCTGATGAAGTTTTGTAAAGAAAAGTACATTTGATTATTCAGTTTTAAGAATTTAAAGTATTGTTAAGTTGAGTTATAGCTTAGAATACAGTCAGGAAGTTTGAGGCTTAGGGGGTTAGTACTGCTATCCCCCGCCGTAACATCTCCCAGATCGGGGATGTTACAAAGATGATAGTAGAGCATGGTCTAGGGAGTCAGTGACTGTAGTGGGCAAAGTGCTGGGGTCTTGTATACGCAGTATGTCCGGGATACCCGTATATGAGGCACTACCTCTCCAGTATCCGATCCTCGAGCGCGTTCTCAAAGCTCTATAGACAGGTTAATAAGTCTTATTAGATCATTCAAATAGTATTCCTCGTATGAACAATTTCACTCTAGATACTAGTTAAGAAATCTTCTTGTAGTTATACCGATCTAGCACCAGAAGAGTAAATAGGTCATGAAAATAGACAGTAGGATTATAAGAAAAGATAATATGGAAGTGAGAAAAAGAAGTTATAAGAAAGCATAAAAGTGTAGGTGGCCAGAGATGAAGAATAGTAAGGAAAATTATGAGAAAGTACAGAAGGGTGAATAAAAGTATAGGTAGCCAGAAATAAAGAATAGCAAAAAGATGGAATAAGGCAGAGAGAATTTGAGGACATCTACTTAAGAATATGCAAGAAAACAGAAAAGTCCGAGGAAGTAATAGAGCGCCTAGAAGTAAGATCCTTTCTCTTCGTAGAACACACCTTCAAAGCCGAACCAGTAGTCTTAAAGTATTTCCTATAGGTAGTAGAACTCTAAGATACTCACCCAGGAAAATAGAAAGAGAAAGGGAAAACAAGAAAGGAAAAATAAAAAATATATCTAGATGATAAGTGACCAGAGATAGTAAGCAAAAATATATAGTAGAGGATAAATAGAAAAGCTAGAAGAAAAACAAAGAAAATTGTAAGGGGGTAAAGGTAACCAGATATAAGAAGAGATTGAGATACAAAATTGGATTGATAAAGAAGTAAACAAAGACAGAACAATAGAAACGGACAAGAAATGAAGAAGCATATAGTAATAAGAATTAGAGATGTTGAGCTAAATAATAAAGGATAATACCAGAACTTGTAGTAAAAATAAGTATAGTAAGGATTAGACTAGAATAAAAGCCGAGTAGATCTAAGAAAAAATTATTTTCCTCGAATGAGATACTCTTCTTCCTCAGACGAATTCCTCCGAGTTGATCTAATATTTTCCTGAACCATCCCGTAGAAGTAGCAAGTTCCCCCGAGTATCAAGGACCGTTATAAGATAAAGAAAGTAAGAAAGTTAAGGATGATCGTGTAATTCTGTAATGGATACGGAATGTCATAAAGAAAGAGAGAGACTTTAGATCTTCAGAACTCAGACTTGTAGGCAAACAGGATGAGTGGCGATTAAAACAATAGATAGTTTCCTCTAGCCAAAAGATCCAATAGATAGAGCTTCGACTTACCCAGATCTTCACCCATTCGAGATACCAGTTAAAGAAGTTATCCTGATAGAGTTTATCTCATACCCATCCTACATGAGCAATAGACTCCATCAGAACATAAAGTATAAAGAACAAGGATGAAGAAGCTCCCCGAGCCATAAAGAAAATGACCAATGAAATGTAAGCAGTTCCCGTCAGCATGATTATAGGCGACCGTAAGAAAACCCAACGGGAGTCCACTTCAAGAAATAAAATGACCTTGAGAGGCAGACCACCTAGAAGAATGATTAAGGAAATTTCGAGGATATAAAGGAGAAAATGCAGGGTAGTGCAATGATTAAGGTAAATCAGAGTGAGGCTTGCCAGACCAGTAGAAGATCATAAGAAAAATCAAATATTGTAGAACCCACAGATAAGCCTGAGACAGTAGAAATTCGTATGAGAATATAATAATAGACCTACGAAGTTGGAGATATTTAAGAAGTGATAAGAGTATCAGTAAAAGACAATAGAATAAAAAATGGGGGGATCAAATCAAAGGTTATAGCAAGAACAGAAGGTTGAGATTCAAGAACTAGATATAGAAGAATGACTCATAGTTATCTTAGTAAGTATGAAAACGACATGAGGAATGAGAAGAGTAACAAGGAAATTTGGTATATTTTGGCAAAGATAACATAATGAAGAAATGATAGAGTGAAGAATCGATAATAGTTATGGAACCCTAGAGCTTAGTAAAGAGAAGAACTAGTGAATGAGAGCAAATGATAAGATTAGACAAATCACGAGATGGCTTATGGTATTGAGTAGGAGGAGGATTTTAGGAAAGAAGAATAACATTTGGATTAAAGATTTAGTAGAAGACGCCCTTAGAAGTCGAAGTAAATAGAGTTTCAAAGAGAGTTAAGGAGTAATGAGTTGAGAAACTAGAATAAGAAAGAAACCTCGTAGCAGAATGAGTCCCTTAGGAAAGATAGCAAAAAGATTATATTAATATCTAGGGAAAGAACATAGTAACCGCAAAAGTTAAATACTAGAAAGGAGTAAAAATACAGTATAAGGAAAATCATTAAAGAGTATGCTTCTAGAAGGATCGAGTATAAGATGCAGAGTGATTGATTGATAAAGTGATCAGGAGAGTGATTGATTGATAAAGTGATCAGGAGTAAGGTTAGAAAAGGTAAGTCAGAAAAGTTTTAGTGGTAAAACCCAGTGTAGGAAAAGACACCAGACATGTATATATGAGAGCTCTAAGCAAAAGGTACGTGTCATCGAAACATCGATAGTTCGAGATTAACTCCCACCCTCCCAATCCTCGATCAATACCAGTAACAAAAGATAAAGGTACATAAGGAGTCAGACCCTGCATTTCAAGTTTTAAGTTATACAATAAGCAAAAACAAGAAGATAGTGTAAATTATTGACTAGGCAATATGAAAACAGGTCGATGAGTTCCCTTTCGATAAAAAATTAGAGGTACCAAACAGAAAACAGAAGCCAAGACAAGAAAAAGACTGAAACGAGTGTGAATTAGTTTACAGAAAAGTAAGAGTTTTAGCTGGTGAATTAAGATAGTTTCAAGTATAAAGCTAATCAAGGTTGGTGGTCTAGAGACAGGCAGTGAATCGGTGGTATCTAGTGAGATCCTGAGTTTAGAAAGGATTCGAGGACGAATCCTATTTAAGGGGGGAAAATTTATAACGACTGGTAGATTTTACTATTGAATATAACTGTACTGCTATGTACGGGACGAAGACACATAAAATAAATCATGTTGAGACCTAAAAATATTCGTGAAATGATTCTAAGAACGATCGGTTAATCCTTCGAAATCCCGGGACGAGACTGTACCGTGTTCCCTTTCTCATCCCATGGTATTTTGAGCATTACTTTTTCGTTTGAACTCCGATTTTTATGAATTTTATATCTTCGAAAATCTGAAATCGAGACCTACAATTTCCGAGTTAAATATTTTCACAAATTCGGACCAGAATTAGGTCAAAAATGCAAGTCAAAAATACTAGTGAATAGTAATTTCGGGGTCAAATTGAGAAATCTCAAAACTTTCTAGATTTTTCCACATTTATCTTCATAATTCCAAATATCAAAAGGGTCCTAGTATATAAGGGCAAACTATTCACTAATAACTAAAGGGAAAAAACGAAAATGGGAGAGAAAGAAGCCATTGACGAGAGGAGGAAGAGAGAAGAGAAAGAGAGAAAAGGAAGAGAAAGAAGGAGAAGAAAGAAAGGAGAAGGAAAAACAAGGAGAAGAAGATGAACATGAATTAGGGGGCTTAGAAAGTGAAGAAGATCAAAAACAAGAAGGTAAGAATCCATGACCCAAATCTTGAGTTTTTGATTTTTGATGGTATGAATGATTTAATAATGATAATCACATGTTTGAGGTTCCAATTGGTGAATATATAAGTTTGGGAATTGGTTGTTGTGTGTTACCCCAATTTCATAAGAATCTTTAAGTTTTGAGATAAGTTGGGAATATAAGATTAGAAGATTAAATTGGTATATAATGTATGTTAAATTGAGTGTAGGGTGATGTATTGTGTATTGTTTTTTTTTAGAATGGAATTGTTGGAAGATTGTGGATGATTTTTAGGTGTTAGTAAGTGAGTGGTGATGATGATTGAAATAATTGTTGAATGATTAAATACATGGATTGAAAGATAATAAATTTTGGGTTTGAATCTTGATGGAATATATGAATAAGTTTAAAGTTGGGTGTTGATGAATTGATGATTTGAATGATGTTGTATTGGATGTTATATGATGTTTGGAGTGATGATTTTGGTATGGGAAATGGGTGTTTGATGATTTTAGTTTGATATTCAAGTTTGTTGATTATGTAAGATTGATGGAATTTGATGATGTTGGATGTTAAGAATAAAATGAAATGGTAGATTTAAGGTTATATTAGCTTGGGGGGTTGTTGGATTGATATGATTAGAAAAGAAGGCGAAATAAGAAAGTTACATGGCGATGTTGGTTTATGATGTTTTTCGGACAGGCTGTGAAGAATTGCTTATAAGTTACGTTTCTGATGTCCGATTAATGAAGCATAAATTTCTCGATAAACTAGACATATAAGGTAGTAATATATCCAAAATTTATAATTTTTGGACTTAAGATGAGACCAGACCGAATTTTTGAAAATAGGCTATATGCTGCCCCTATGCCCAGTTTTTCCAGCCGCACAACCCCCGAACTTCAGTCCATAACTTGAGTTATAGGAATCGAAACTGCAATCCATAAAATCCAACATAAATTAGACACATAAACGAGTATTCTATTAAAATTTCAGCCCCAAATTCAACCCTGATTTAACACACCGAATTTTCAAAGTCAGTGTTGGCGCACTGAAATTTTCTGGATAGAGGGCAGAATATGGAGTTTTGTGAAGTAGCTTGTGAAATCCTCGAACGAGCGTAATAAAATTATTAGACCACCCTAAAATATTTGTAACGTAGCGAGTATGAGTTAACATGAATAATGAACAAATTTTGTTAGGAAAGAATATAATTCGCAACCTTGGTACTAACGAATTTTGCTAATTCTAGATTATCTCCAGGAGATACGATTCCACCACCATCGCAAAGCGTCATTAGCAAGTTCCGAACCAATGAGTGTACACTTTTCCTTTAAACTGATTTTTTATTTCGTTATCATTGTTTTAGACTTATATTTTCACGCTTTAGGGCGTTAAAAGAAATTATTTACAGTTACTTTATATAAAATTATGTTTTGAGATAGTAAAGATTTTCATAAAGCATATAATTTACAGATTTCAGATTTAAAGTATGATTTTCATATTTTTCGGGGCATGAGGTAAAACCTCACCCCAGTATGTAACTTGAGATACAGTTGGAATTGACGGATATATAGAACATGTGCACATGTAGAGAGTCAGGATGATGACTTATGTTCGTGTACCTGAACTCTAGTGGTGGCTATGTCCAGTTAAGTCGTTTTCCTGAACATAGGGCTCTACGTTCAGTTGAGTCGTTTTCCTGGGCGTAGGGCACCACCAGTAGACCCGGTCGGCGTTCGGAACCGAACCGAACCGAACCGGCCGGTTTCCAGTTCCACAAGTGTGGAACCGGAACCGAACCAGTTAATTCCACACTTAAGTGGAACCGGAACCTTGAACCGAACCGGAACCGACAGGTTCGGTTCGGTTCCGGTTCGGTTCCGAACCCTTTTTTTTAAATTTTGAAAATAAATTAAAATAAATGAGATTAATTTTATAAATAAATATAATTATTACATTGAAGAGCTTGAGCTTAAATTTTTAAAAATTTAAGTTGCCTACGTATCCTCCAAGGGTGAGAGGAATCAAAGCTCACGTAGTTCTATTACAATTTTAAGTCATATCCCTTTTGTAAATTTACAATTTTACAATTATCAATCATCATTATCAGTTGATCCTTCGGCTCCGGTTCCGCTTGCACTTGTTGTTGCACTTGCAGATGCATTATCGAACAAATCTTCAAAATCATCATGGCATCTTCTTGTTGTCTCATATCAGCTCGAGTCCAATCATCCACACAAGCTGTTGCTTCTAGAGCGCTTGGATGTAATGAAGATCGTCTAGCTTCCAATATATTACCTCCCAAGCTGAAGGCTTGCTCAACCGCAATGGTGGAAATAGATGCTGCTAATATCTCTTTAGCAATAATTGATAAAACATGATATATATATTTTGATGTCGGTTCCACCATTCAAGGATTTTAAAATTTTTACTAACTAAACTTTCAGTAGAAAACTCGAAATTTGTAGATAAATAATTATCTAATTCAGGGTTATTAGTTGTCGTATCCCTACCTTTTTTATTTTGTTGCAATAACCAACGATCCCATGCGCTAAGTCTTGTTTGAATTACCGGTTCGCTACTGCTAGATTCACCTAATGTTCCTAAGTTATATCGTAAAATCTAATCATTAAATAAATCAATTAAATCATTTCTTAATTTCGTCATTATTCTTGTAATATCAATTTCATCTAATATTCCTAAATAACCATAGTAAGCTTGTAAAGCACCATTCAAACCTTTTAATTTAAATCTAGGATCAAAAACAGAAGCAATAAGATAAAGTAAAGGAATTTCTGTAAAATAATGCAACCATTTTACCTTCATAGCAGTAATGGCTTCAAACAAAACATGATCATTAGGATCGCTATTTTCAACATGTTCATCCAAAGTACCAATAATATTCAAACTTTCAAGAAGAAATAAATGTGCTGTAGGATAATAAACACCGCTAAAAATTAAAGTAGCATCATTAAAAACTTTTAAAATATCTAAAACAATTTCACAAATATCCCATTGACTGGGATAAAGTGTGATATTTTGAACATGTTGAGAAAAAAAAATAAATAATGCATCGTTGTATTGAAATGCTTGACATAAAAGAAAATAAGTTGAATTCCAACGTGTTGGAACATCTCTTGAAAATTTAATCGGTTTAATACCATTTATTTTACAAAACTTAGTTCATTCTCTCCTAACTTGAGAATATGACCAAATACAGTTAAGTGCCGTTTTAATTGGATCAAGGAAAGGTGATAATAATTTTAGATCGTCTTGAACACATAAGTTAAGGACAAGACATGTACAACGAATATGAAAAAATCGACCCCCTAAATTTGGTTCACATAAGGATTTTAAATCATTGATGGATGCAGTATTTGCAAATGCATTATCAAATCCAATTGTTAAAATTTTTTCTACTAAACCATATTCATCAAAAATTACCTTCATTATTATATAAATATTATGTACAGTATGTTGGTCATCAAAAACTCTAAATGCAATAAGTCGTTTTTGCATGGTAAATGATGCATCAATCCAATGACAAGTTACACCCATGTATGAGTGTGTTTGCCAATGGTCACTCCAAATATCAGAACATAGAGAAATGTGACCTTTCATCTCTTTAAATATTTCATTTAAAATAATTTTTCCATCTTTATATAATTTAAAAATATGACGTTTTGTTGTGTTTCGAGTCATTCTACATGCAGAAGGGTTTAAAGCATTATGCACGTAATTAGTAAAATGAAGTTTTTCACCAAAGCTTAAAGAAAGATGTGCCATACAAGTTAATTTCACAAATTCTTCTCTATTTTTTGCATCTGAATATTTAAATAAATCTACACCACTCGTACCTCTACTAGATGATGCGTACCTGGCCATTTGAGTTTGCGTCGTATCAATTCCAAGTTCAACCGGATGATGTCTTTCCAGGTGCTTGATCATATTGTCGTATCCACCAGAAAATTTATAGGTAACCCCACAATAGTTGCAAATTTCTCGTTGTGAATTATCTTCTAGGCGTTCCAAATGAAAATGAATTTTGAAAACATCTGAGGAACGAGCCTTAACTTCTCTTCTCCGTGATTCTGCACCGACACTAGGGCCGCTCTCTTGGTTGGCATATTTGACATTATGTTCTCAAATGAGCTTGCCATTTTTCGTTTGAGAAATTAGGAAGCAAAATAAGAAAATTGACTAATTACGAATGATAATAACTAATTGAATTGAGATTGAAAATAAGATAATTGTATGAATTATTGAGAATAAGATAATTGTATGAATTGAGTTTGAGAATAAGATAATTATAGGAAATGATAGAGTTGAGAATTTGGTGTGTTGAAATAATGAAAAATGAATCCTATTTATAGAGTTTTAGAATTTTTTTGATACCAAGAATGCCCCTAAATATAACCGTTTTACTACCGTTATTAGGGATATATTAGTAATTTAGATTTTATTTTATAATTTTAAAAATAAAAACATTTTTTTTTATTTGAACGGCTAGTAGCTGTTGGGGACATGTTTTTTTTAAACGGTTCAAGTTGGGGTCGAACCCCAACCGAATCGGTCGGCCACGGTTCCGGTTCCGAAACCGGAACCGATTTGAACCGAAACCTTTCGGTTTCAACCGGTTCGGTTCCGGTTCTGAATCGGAACCGTGGCCGGGTCTAACCACAAGTTTCAGCGACACCCAGTTGAGTCGTTTTCCTGGGTGTCATCAGTTTCAGAGAACCGATTGAGTTGTTCCCGGACACGTCCAGTTGAGTCGTTTTCCTGGACGTAGAGCGGTTTTCAGTTTTCAGATTTTCAGTACACAGATTTCAGACCTTCAGTATATCGTTTTCAGAAATCAGATTTTAGTAAACAGTTTTCATAAACTAGATTTCAGAAACTGTTTTCAGAAACCGGAGATTCAAAGTTATTTTTCAGAAAGTTCAGTCTTTATAAAAAGACTTCATATGAAGTGATTTTTCTAAAAAGCTTTAATTTTAAAGATTTCATGTTTTCAGATTCATGTCCACTCACTTAGATCGTATAGCGATCTAACCCCCACTCCAGTTTCTGTATCTTGCAGGTTACTCGGAGAGCGAGCTCGGGAAGACGGATACTGATGTAGTCACTAGGGTTCTGAGTCCACCAGCACAGATTAATGTTGCATGAGAGTCCAGTCAGAATTAAGTAAAGTTGGTATGTATACATTTGTAATGTATAAGTCGTTATAAGTGTCAGATGAAGTTTTTAATGAAAAGTACATTTGAGTATTTAGTTTTAAGAATTTAAAGTATTGTTAAGTTGAGTTATGGCTTAGAATACAGTCAGGAAGTCAAAGGCTTATTGGGTTAGTACTGCTATCCCTTGTCGTAACATCTCCTAGATCGGGGATGTTACAAGAATGATGTCTATAATTATTGTGGAAAAATCTACAAACACATTGGTGGGTATGGAACTATGACTGGTCATATGAGTACTCATAAAGTTGAGTTTTGGATTAATACAACACAAACACAAATGACAAGGTTTTCTGCTTGCGGTCCAGGTTCTTCTTCATCTACTAAATTATTTAATTATAATAATTTCAATGGAAAGATAATCTAACTAAATTTATTGTCGTGAAACATTTAGTTTTTACTTTTGGTGAAAAAATATCTTTTAATGATTTAATACATGAAAATTTGAATCATGCCGCATGTAAACTTACTAGGATGACAAGTAGAAGAAAATTGATGGAATTGTATGCAAAATGTCGAAATATTTTAAGAGAATTATTTTTGTGGTATCAGCCGAACCTAATAATAGCAACGAATTTGATGATCCTAACAATGTTGATGCTGTTTTTGACGATCCTAACAAAAACTGTGTTACATCAATGAGGACAAAATGATTTAATTATTACAGAGACATATCATTAATTTAGTATGACCAGAATATTCTTGATGACATCAGATCAAAGTTGAAACCGAAGATGTTAGAAGCTCAAACTTGTCTTGACGATTGGTGTAGGGTGAAATGTCATGAACAAGAAAATCACTCATAATTTGAATTAAATGTTGAAATCATGTTGCAAGGCTTTTGTTTGACACTTTCGGATCTAGAGGTGCGTTTCTTGTAAAAATTTGAGACAGTCAGAAATTTTACCTGCTTCGTTTAAGTCCAAAATATATGATTTGACGGTAAAATTTCTAATAATTTCAACAACAAAAAAACTGTCAAAGTCGCCAACATCTAGGCGCAGTTAATTTGGTCAATTCTCCATCTCTCATATAAGTCTAACATACATGCAATTTGTTGGGCTTGTTGGGAGGTAATATTTCCATATTTTCCAACAATTATGATGAGGGTGTGAATTTAAGTGCCCACGAGTTCAAGTTGTGGGGAACTTGTAGGGACTTGAGCTATAGATGCTAGTTCAATTTATTATCCAGGAATACAATAAATTTTTCAACATGAGACTTAGGGTCTATGTTACCCTTATAGATGTCCATCAAAGACATGAAGAATTTCATCGGGAACTCCGCCTTCAGCATCTCCTTGGTGAAAGAGGATGTCGTCTCCCTATCTTGATCATCCTAAGCACCTCCTCGCATGCTCATCTCCCATTTTTTTTTATCTTCTTTTGGAACCATTCCCTCAAGTGACTCTTAGTGTTCTTATGCCCTTGGTTGAAGGCTTCCTCGTACTCACTCCTCCGTGCGTGATATCTCCTGCAACTTAGTCACTCTCCCTAAAATATAGGCTATTTCTGGATGACTCCAGAGTTTGCCCGTCATCATATCCTTCCCGTGGCTCCTCTATTGGTGCATCATTGGCCATAATCACCAATCTCACCATGTGATTTTTCTTTCTCCCCGTTTCTCGATCTCCTTATACTTCAGCTACTCTCTTCCCATTGGCAATCTCTTCTTTCCTTCTACTGGGCTCTGCTTGTCCATGTTCTCTTCTCTTCCTCTTCAACCTCTTAATATTCTCCATCATAATTTTCATGAAGGTATGGATTACCTCCCTTTCCAACCGCATGTTCTCTTTCATTTTTTCCAACCACTCTGCCGTTGAGGCTTTCAGAACTATATGATTTCCGTCTTCTGCTATCATCTTAGTATGTTTACTGCTTTTTATACTAATCCCCACGGACCGCATCAACTATTGACGACTGTTTTTTGTCCCAATGGCAATATGGAAAATTAACTCATTGAATAAATCTCCCACAATAATGAGTTTGTTTGGTTAGTAGGGAACCAAAGCAAACTTAGCAGGCAAATAAGATAAACACTGAGTTTATATGGTTCTGCGGAAAGTGGTCCAACCTACATCCAAATGAGAAAGATGGTGTATTTTATTACTATTTGGGGTCAAGACCGACCCGAGCTACAATGAAAATGAACTTTCTTAATGTTAATACAGACATGGTCTTACACTAGCTCAGTATAATTCACTCACTAGGTCAGGTAACCAACCAACTTTATCTCTTTATCTCTAGTTTTTAAGCTCTTAACTCTTTACAAGTTGCGAGATGCGAAATTTACCAACCCTTAAATTTGAGACTTGAACTTCTTTATATAGGCTTCCAAATCCATTATTTCACCGCAAGTGACATCATCCCGTGTCACATTGTCATCATTGTTGCCACAACTTTCCTCAACTACCCATAAATCGTCCAATCAGATTAGTCAATTCTATTGTCATTGCATTGGCCTATGACGGCTCTGCTCTGCCACCTCCCTACCACTACACCAGCTTATGGCGGCTGACATAGGATATTTCCAATAAGAACTGTTGCTTTCCCATAGTCATCATTAGCCTTCTAGAAGAATATGTTCTCATTTATGGCATACATCATATGAATCTGAAATTGGTCAGAATGTTATCACATCTTCGTTCCTTAGGTCGGCATACCGAGGCAAATGATACTAATCAAAGATCCTCTATCTTTCTCAACTAAGTCGGATTGACATGCATGGACTTTATTGGGTCGGTTTCAATAAATTTTCAAAAAAACTCCAAATCCATCACTCTTCATATGGTCGGGTTGGTATTCCAACCTGCTTCATCATTAACAAGCTCAGTCATTGGGAGAACTCCTTTATATCAGAAGATTGGACATTTATTATTCATTTTTCGCTTAGTATAATACTCATTCCACCCCTCTTCAGTATTTAAATCTTCCTAATGCTGAAAAATCACTATCAATATAAAGTAATAAATTGTAATTAATAATTTATTTATTGTGTTTCCAAAATTTAATTTATATTTTAAATTTTCCTAACATAAATTAATACTTGTTCATCCCTTAATAATTTGTAGTACCATAACAAATTTGTGACGTGGTACCTCAATTATATAAAAGAATATTTTTCCTATAAATTGATAAAATATTTACTTGTTAATGAAATAATTTTTTATTTGACTAATTTAAAATAAATAAAAAATCCACTAATTTTAGTGAAAATCAAAATTTACCACACTAATTTAATTGCCTTACATGAGCAAAGTTGTGCTGAGTGGGAAAAAACTTATTGAAATTACCTACAAGCAATAACAAGTAATACTATATCCAAGAGGGGGGTGAATTGGGTTATTAAAAAATAATTCGGAATTATGAATTTCGTCAATTTTATACTTCCAAGCTTTTATCAATAATTATAAACAACCTTAAAATAAAATTGCATAATTTAAAAGATAAGGGAAGAGAGATACAACACCGAATTTATAGTGGTTCGGCCAAATCGATTGCCTACGTCCACTCTCTCTTCAAGCGCACTTGAAGGTTCCACTAGATTCAACAATCTTTACAACGAAGAGATTTTGACCTAAGGCTTCTCTCAAACCTTTTACACAAACTCCACCCTTGAGAGTAATCACCACTCACACAAGGGATTTCAATACAAGTGTTTCCGAAAAATAAGTTTTTGTGTTTACAACACTATTTGAGAAGTCAAAAAAAGATTACAAAGATTGAATATAGTATGAGTTGCTCAAATATAACTAAGCTCACTAAGATGATTATGAAAGTGTGTGTATGAGCTTATGAATTTATGAGAATGAGTTGGATCAAGAAGATTTTGGTATTTCTCTGTTTTTGCTATCAAGAATGATGTATAAAAGTGTTCTCTACTTGCAAAAACGAAATAGGGTCATTTATATAGTGAAGGGAAATGATTTCCCAACATTTTTGTCAGAGACCAGCATGGAAACCGGCATGCCGGTCTGGCATCCAACGGTCATATAAACGTTCAAAAATGTATCCGTTAGACCGGTATGGAAACCGGTATAGAGACCGGTATGAGTCTCCTTGGTTCCAGTAGGTATAAATCTCACAACGTGACCAATTTAGTAACCGGTAAGGAAACCGGTAAGTGATGGCCCGGTTCCAGAGAGCATCCTTTTTGTGACCAAAACCGGCATATATACCGGTATGGAAACCGGCAAGAGGCAGCCCGGTTCCAGTAAGCATTTTCCCTTGTATACATCCGGCATGAAGACCGGCAAGAAAACCGGCGAGGACCATGCCGGTTCCAGAAACAACTCAAAACAGAGGAATGCACAGGTATGATGATTTTTGAGTGTTCAAGGCATTTTTCAAGTGATCCTAATGCATCTATATGGAGTTGCATACTTAGTGAGCTTAGATATGAAGATAAACAACTCATTTTACAAATGTAATTCTAAATTAAGGCAAGATGAGATTTTCTTCATAAGAGGCTCGTCTTTTGCATCCGTTGCTTTTTATTACCGATATGCTTCGACATATTTTTGGAATGTCTTGCCATAGTGCGTTGAAGACTTACGAATGTTGCGTCATCAAAATCCAACTTGAAGTATATGTCGCTAACACTTATATGAGAGACATGTCCTATAGGATCATTAATAAGAATATGTCATGTATTAATTAATAAATTTCTTACTATATTATTATTGATTAATTATAAATTTAATGTATATTTATCAAATCATTACCGAATGATCATATCATACCATTTATACGTCCGTCGGGTGATGGGGAAAATAAGAATCCCCATCCAAGGAATAAAAAAAAATATATATTCAAATAAAAAGAAAGGTGAAACTTTCTAGTTTATCTTGTAAACAGCAGCAACTAATTATGACTCATTTTGGCAGGTCAAACAAAGCTAATCTTAAATTCTCTCTTTGAAAATCTCGGTTGAAGTAAATTTCCAACCAAGGCAAACCTCTAAAAATCAAAACCAACTCAGGAATTTCAATCTTAAACAAAACATAGCAATTTAAAAGAGTGAAGCAAAAGGAAAAGGGAAAATGGACTCCGAATGTAAAGGTAATCAATGAGTTACTTTTGCTACTAAGATAACCCAAAATATATATACATAAATTCTTTATCAACAGCACAAAATTGATGAAGATAAAAACATATTTTTGTCATGTAATAATTATTTTTTATCATTGTAATGAAATATCTTTTTTGTCCTTTAGTTTTTTTATAATTAATTATACAATTTTATATGCATGCATCATTACTCTAGATATTTTGATGTGTGTGAAGTTAAGAGTTGACAAGGACCAAGCCTTTTGTATGTCGGCTCATTAAAAATAAATAAATAAATAAATTATGATGATTCTAAAAGGTTTTTTGTGATAGTTTTCAAACCTTCATCTTATGTAGGGTAATAAAAAATCTCGAATTTTTTTATGACGGTTCTTAAAAAAAACCGTTATAAAAAGTTGACTTTTTATAACGGTTCTTAAAAAATCATCATTTTTTCGATGTATTAAAAAAATATATATAGTAAGATCTACTATGAACCCCACCTAACCAACCACATGTGGGCAGATACATATACCTTAGTACCACCCAATAGTCGACCCAATCTAAACTGTATATCATATATGTGTGTGTAATGCACCTAAATTTCTTCATCATCATCATCATCATCATCCTCCTCCCTACAAACCGTCATAAAAATGAACTTTTTAAGTGTTCATATTTTGGTTTGTGATTGCACTACGCTGTTACCTATTTAATATTTTATTATATAAAATTTAAGGGATAGTGCTGCCCCTCAAATTTTTTTTTTCCAACTGTTATTATTAAGTAAATAATAAAAATACTATCATAAATTTATAAATTATAAAATTATAAAATTTCTCTCAAATAATCTTTTCACTTCACCCCTGTTGGCAATTACATGAGTGAAACATGTCATCCGAATATATTTTTGGAGATCTACACAATGATAAGCACGGAACTATGAACGGAGGCACCGCACTCATGGTAACCCAATCTCACCGCTGTCAAGCAGCAGTGCTAAGCTCAATTGAGGTAGTGCGGCTCTTAAATCATTGTTGTTTGATGGTGGCAAATCGGCCCGCTGCGCATGTCTTGCCTCCGTTATTCCGTTCATAGTTCCATGCTATATGAAATGATGTAATATCATGAATTAATAAATATATATCATGTGGAATTATATTAAATATAATTATTATTTTAAATAAAATTATCATTTATTTAATTATTTTTTACTATTTTAACACATATAAAAAGATATTATTAGATTACTAAATGGGTTGCGTGATATCATAATTGTATATTACAATTTTTCCATTTTGAATCTATGGGTTATCTAAATACGAGAGATTAATCAAATGATCATATGAGATTACTATAAAATCCTTGAGTTCACTTTCTGGTTTTAACAAAACATTAATTCATATAACAGGAAAAAAAACCCGATCACCGACATTTTAGGCTAAAGTTACCTATCAATTCAAATACCCGCAACCAGTTTCTCAGTTGTTAAAAAAATGTTCACACAGGAAAATTTTTGTTGAGCCTCGTCCCGCTGGCGCCTCCTTTGTTGAACCTGTACAAAACAAAATTAAGAGACAACAAGCTCCTCGTTGTTTGTTTTTTCAAAAGCTTGATTCTATAAGTTTAATTTGTCGATTACAAATGGATGGTAAATATTTCTCAAACTCATATATAAATAAAAATCGAGATATTAATGGAAGTTCTTCTTAAGATAAATTAGTTGAATTAATTGTTCCGTCGGCTCAGCTGCAAGCACTAATGTTTATGCCTCTATAGCGGGTCAAACATAACTAACCTTGTCTTGGATATATCTTATCTTCAACAAGCCTGCATGCACGTCAACTAAAACAATATTTCAACAACGTTTTTAAGCATACATAAAGTCAAAAATCATCAACCACACGCTATCAAAATGTGACTATAAATATCCGTAGGCAATTTCATTCTCAACACACACAACAATTCAGAAAAGCGAACAAATAAATTAAATTAAAGGCAAAGAGTATGGCATCAGAATGCAGAGGTAACGAACTTATCTTTTGTATTAAAAATGATATGTTTTATATTGGCCTTCCTCAATTGGCATAGTCAGAAATTCTGATTCATTTTAGTTAGGCAAATCAAAATTATCTCATTACGAAACCAGAATACATAATAATCATTTTAATAAAATTATGGATTGAACAGTGGTGACCCAGCTCGTCTATATGTGGCTCCGCCACTGACTTCCTCTAAGATCTAACAATTTTTTTTTCCACTGTAGGCAAGAGTTCATGGCCGGAACTCCTTGGAGCTCAAGGAGTGGAGGCAGCAGCTACAATTGAGAGGGAGAATCCTTTTGTGAATGCTGAGATTGTTTTGGAAGGATCCAATGTCACCGGAGACTTTTTATGCACTAGGGTTCGTGTTTGGGTCAACACCAGTGGCACTGTTACTAGGGTTCCTACCATCGGTTAGGGTTCCAAGAACACTAGTCAATATAATTGGTTCTTATTATCAATTATTCTAGTACTATGCAATATTACAATAAAATCTTTATATCGCTGTGCCATAATTAAGATCAATTTATGATAATATGTGTTCCTGTTCCATTGTGTTGTAGCAAATAATATATATAATCATGCATATTATAGTTTCATTCTTATTTACCTCTGCGATGTTAGTGAAATTAACTGTTAGTTATTGAAAAATGATAGATCGATATAAGTTGGAAACTATAAGTGATAGAGAACTATTATCATATATTCTTAGCCGTTATATACTTAATATTTTTACACCTTGAGGGATTTAATATTAGAGAATATGTGTTATCAAACAAAATTTAACATGTAAATTTATCTAAATTATTCACTAACATGCCAAAATCGGAACATAATTAAGAAACTTAGAAAAACCTGGAAAATATTGAAGATGATGATAAAACTGAAACCAAATCTAATTGTCTATGTCCTTAAGAACTTATTAGCCCCGTCTCGGTGCTCTACAGATATCTTGTGACTAACGTTCTCTCAGGATTACTTGAATGACTCTTGTAGAAAGGGCACTCCTTTCAGAAGGACTTAAACAAGTGAAAAATGGAGGAAACTCCCTTTTAAACTAGACTCACTAATTATGATAGAATGTTGGAATTTTTAGATTGGAGAGAATAAACATAAGCCCCTCTTTTTATAGGTATGGAAGGGTGCGTTTGTGGGCACCATTTGGCTTAGGGTGTAACCCTCCTAAGGGTTATACTCATTCCTTATACCTTTTGGAGCCTAGAGGTGTATTCTTCCTGACACGCTTAAAAAGTGGTTCTTTACTCCCAAGTATAAGAGTGTCGAAGTAATAAAATAACCTGGTAAGTCCGGGGTCGATCCACATGGAATAAATTTAGTAAAACAAAATAACAATTCGAGTGAAATAAAAATATTGGATTTGTTTGAAGTAATGGAAAAATTTTAATTGAACTACAACAATAAATTAAAATACCGGGGTTAAAAGATCCACTCTTAATATTTCAAATATAGAGAAATCTTACTTTTTATAATACACAAATTGTTATTATTACCCAGTTAATTTACTTCCGAAATTAATTATGCCAAAATATATAAAATCAGCCATAAAGGCAGTAATAACATTTGTCTATAACAAGTCCAGTTAGGTACTCAATTATGCCAAAAAATAAAACCAGCCATATAGGCGGTAGCAAAAGTTTGTCAATAATTAATCCAGTTTTAAATTACTTATTCAGATTACAATTTATATATATTATATTATAACATAAATAATTGTAACACCCCGCTAGAAACAGGATGCTACCGGCATGAGACAGGGTTGACCTATCTCCATAATCCTCTGAATTTATCGAAAATTCGGTATGATGTATCCTAAAACTGGATAACTTGGATCGCAGTCCAGCATTAAACATAATAAAAGAAAACATCGAACTAATAAAAGAACCTCAAGTCCCCACAAAACTCATCAAAACCACAACCTAAGAGCTCCGTGCCCACATCATCTATATGTTGGGGTTGGTGCTCAGAGCGCCAATCCGGACTCTATTTATGTCTGATTCATGAATACGAAAATCCCATTTTTCCATAATATTACTTTCTTAGTGGTTGTACCTCTTATTTTATATACGTATTTGATCTAATTACTATTAGATTGAAACTAAATATGATTTAATGATATGTATATATTAGACAAAGACCCGATAATATATAATATAGTGCGTAGTTACAAAGTAGTTTGTAATTGACATTGGGAAGTGTCACTACTATAAATATATTATCAAATAAAGTTCTTGGTCAAGATTTACTAACACGGGTCGGTTAGTTAAATCCGTTGAGACCAGTACATGTCGTATATCGAGACTTGGTCTGATAGTTTATCCCAATGAACCATGAGTCTTGGGAGACTTGTATAGACATGTAGGTGTTTATAGTGGATAAACAATGAACAACTCACTGAAGATTCTTAATGGATGGTACACCAACGTCAATAAGAATCTTCTCGGGTTGAGTAGCATAATGGTCCTTCGACTTGAGATACCACTGTGGATGTATGAGACATCCTCCACACTTAATTAGATGGCAGTCACGTCATCGATCTATTTAGATCATACCTCCGCTTGTTCGTTTGGTGTGGACCGATCCTCAGGATATCCTGTGTGTATCAAGCTAGGATCCGTCGGTTCTGTGTACAGAGCATAGGTAGTCCATATGTGATTAGCAATCAGTTAAATCTATGGCCATAGTATACTTCGGAAATGAGTTTCGAATGTTATTTATAGATTGCTAATAGAATCGTCGACGAGTTAATACCTATAGAGATTTGATGTTTAAATCTATATCTCTGGGATTATCCGGATAACTGTGACGGATGGATTATACGTATGCTTTATTGTGGAAATCCGGTAACGCAGCGGAATAGTAGAAAATCAAAATTTTCCGATTTCAAAACTTTTTCTCGGATCAATTAAATAAACTTATTTATTTAATTGTCCAATTATCAAATTATGAAATTTTACACAATAAATCAATTTTTTTGTGTAATTACCGAATTACCCCTATAATTAGCATTTTGTTTTAGTCCGAAATTGTTCAAAATAATTTTGAATGATTCTAAATAATTTCTAAGATGAATTTAACATGTCCCAAATGTCAAAATATAATTTGCAACAAAAAAAACCCCAAAATTTTGCATAAGGCTGAGAGCCTCACCAAAATTTACAAAGTGTGCATTTTGCACTTTACATGTTCAAAACACATCCAAATGAAATCCAATCAACATAAGATTTTATATGTATCATATACACATCCAAATACACAACATAAATGAAAAGCCCCAAATTTGGAAGTGGTCTTAAACCCTAATTTTCAATTTCTTCGAATTGGACAAATTAGACCAAATTGGTTAAATCCAATACTTCAATCATGTTTCTTCCATCCAAATCAAGTCTCAACACAATGAAATAACTATAGATCAGATATAGGTCATTTAAGAGTGGGTCAAAAACTCTAGATTAGCAACAAGTTTCTAAAACCATGAAAAGAATGCTAGTTAACATCTTATAAGCATTCTATCAACTTTATACATGCTCAACCCTTTTATCAAACTTTCATCCACCAAAAATACAAAGAATAAAGAATGGAAAAACACAAGAACATCACAAGGTGAAGCCCACAACAAGAGGAATATTTTTCTCTCTAATGGAAGGTTGGAAATACTTACTAAATTCCAAGCATTTCTTGATTTTTGCCTTTCTTTCTCTCAAGCTTCTTTTCTTTCTTCAATGGAGTATTTGATAAAGTGTATTAGGTTAACAAAACCTAAATGAAACAAAAATATATGTACTTGCACAAAAATAGTCTTGGCAGAATTTTGCAAGTAATGATATCTAGATATTTTTTATTTTTGTTTCATTTAAAGCCTTTTTATCAACTTGCATTTTTAATCATCAAACCATTTAATGAATTAAAGCAAGTCAACAAAAGCAACTCAAGTCATTAAAATAAATATCTTAACTTTAAAATATTTATATTTTAATTAATTTAATCATTTAACAATTAAATAATTATTTAATTATTTAAATACAAATATATTAAATATATGTATCATATTTACAATAAATATCAAATACATATATATATTTATATTATTAGTCAAATATCACAATTTTACATTTAATTAATGTGTATTTAAATTAATCTAATATTAAATGTAAATACACAAAAATTAAGGAAATGACTATCGGGTCCCTAAACATGTATTTTGCGTTTAACCTTTAAACGACTTTATAAATAATCAATATTATTTATAATTGTTGCCCTAGTGCTCTACGAGTATATTTCATTAGTGAGACTCTCTAGATTCAGGCATATCCGTCACGAAATCCAATTTCGTGTCCATAATTTATCCACCCGTAAATTATGACGATCACGGATAAACTCGCTGAATCATACATGTCGGGGTCATGGTAAATGTATAATTCCTCCGTCACAGGTATCCGGATAAATCCCAGAGATATAGATGTAAATGTCAAATCTCTGTAGCGATTATCCAGTCGACTATTCTATTAGCAATCTCAAAAAGAACATTTAGAACTAACTTCTAAATTGTACCACGGGCCCATGGTTTTTATCTGATTGCTAATCATATGGACTACATATGCTCTGATACACAGAACTGACGGATCTTATCTCGATACACACAGTACACCCTGAGGATCTATCCACACCCAACGAACAGGCGGAGATCTTATCTAAATAGATCGGTGACGTGACTGCCATCTAAGTGTGGAAGATGTCTCATGCGCCCACAGTGGTATCTCAAGTCGAAGAATCACAAGTGCTACTCAACTCGACAAGATTCTTATTGACGTTGGTGTACCATCCATTAAGATTCTTATGTGAGTCGTTTAGTGTTTATCCGCTATAAACACCTACATGTCTATACTAGTCTTCAAGACTTATGGTTCATTGAGAAACCATTGGAATCATATATTCCAGTATACGACATGTACCGGTCTCATCGGGTTTACTATACTGACCAAGTAGTGTAAACCTTGACCAGGAATAGTATGAGAATGACAACGTCATGATACAAATCAATGTCAGTTGCGGCGCTTTTGCAACTGCACCATGACTAGTCATTCTAAGGTCATTACGTTTTTACCATATTAAACGATACATTATATTATAGAAACTGCATATATTATTCAAAATAATAACATTTTACAGAAGTATTCATAAAGAAATACAACCGGGAATTGGCGCTCTAAGCACCAACCCCAACAGCAATGACCTCGACCTGTATGATTCAGCTAGTTTATCTGTGGTCGTCATAATTTACGGGTGGGTAAATTATGGACACAGAATTGGATTTTGTGACGGATATACCTGAATCTAGAGAGTCTCACTAATGAAATATAATCGTAGAGCAATAGGGCGACTTTTATAAATAATGGTGATTATTTATAAATCGTTTAAACGTTAAACGAAAAATACATGCAAATTGGTCGAACCTTCATTTCCTAATTAATGTGTATTTGTATTTAATATATGATATTATTAAATACACATTAATAAATTGTCAAATAAAAGTATTTGACATATATCATTTATATATGTATTTGAGATATTTAAAGTAAATATAATACATATATTTGAGATATTTGTATTTAATTAATTGATTAATTGATTAATTATTTAATTGTTAAATAATTAATATAATTAAAATATAAATATCTTACCAAATGATAAAGTTAGGAAATGATTATAAGTGTATATTGTTGACTTATACATTAAAGGAAATGGTTGTCAAATTGAGTTTGACTTCTTAAGAAATTTGTTTTAATTGTTAAAAATTGAAAATATCAATTTCCTTTTATTATTGTAATTTTCGGCCAACACCCTAAAATGAATATAATTGTTATATTTTTAAGTTGCTTTTGTTGACTTGTTGATTATTCATTAAAGTTGTAGTGATAATGGATACAAGTTGATAAGCTAACTTTAATTGAAACAAAAATATCTAGATATTTGTATATAGTTCTCAAATTTCGGCCAAGGCAAATTTTGGGG
Source organism: Zanthoxylum bungeanum (assembly GCA_019454045.1). NCBI lineage: Eukaryota > Viridiplantae > Streptophyta > Magnoliopsida > Sapindales > Rutaceae > Zanthoxylum > Zanthoxylum bungeanum. The sequence continues at coordinate 53,774 of SKCR01006560.1, read as the reverse complement.
AGTATATATTATTTTGTTTCATTTTTTGGGGTTAAGGAGTTCATAAGTTACCAAATAAACATAATAGAGTTTCGAGAAAAAGGCTTGGAGGCTAAAGAATAAAGCTTGGAAAAATCAAGTTTTTGTAAGTTTTTCTTTAAAGATTTCAACATAGAAAATGCTTCTAACATGCTTAGCTTCATCTTGTGTTGCTTTGATGTTGTCTCTTTACTTATAGTTTATGTTTTAATTGGTTATGAACTTGGAAGAAAGATGTATGCATGTATGGTTTCAAAATGAGATTGAAATGGTTTCATAATCTCTCTTTTGATTATTTGATAATCAAGTTGTCATTGTAGAGTTGCTAAGCCAATTATTGATGACCTAGAATTGTTCTTGAGTTGTTTCATGATTGTGAGACTTGTTTGGTGTTTGTAAAGTTTGAATTAAAGTAATGATTTAATGGATTTGGTGAAATTGGTCAATTTGATGAAATTGTAAAATTAGGGTTCTTAACCATTCCAAATTTGGGGCTCTTCCTATATGTGATGTATTATGGAGTGTATATGATGCATATTAATTTTTGGGTTGATTGGATTTGATCTTGGCATGTTTTGAACATAAAAGGGCCAAATTACAATTATCCGAAAATTTGGGGTGTGTTCGACAATTAGACAAAAATTGGGGATTTTGTTGCAATCTGATTTTGACATGTTGGAAATCATTTTAGAAATGATTTAGAATCATCCAAAATTGTATTCGACAATTTTAGGACTAAAATGATCAATTTGCAAAGTTGTGGGGCATTCGGTAATTATAAAGAAATTTGATCTCTAGTGTAATTTTTTCAAAATTTGATAATTGGGTAATTAAATAAATAAGGTTATTTAATTGATCCAAGAAAAATTTTGAAATCAGAAAATTTTGATTATTCGTGATTCCGCTACGTTACCGGATTTCCGCCCTAAAACCCCTACACTATCAAAACTCAAGGGCTCTGTGCCCACAACATCATAAACAATTAAAACTTTAACTTATTAATACAAACCACGTGCTCAGCATGAAAACAACAGAACGTGAATCACAAATCATATGCTTCTAAACCTTTTCCAGGACACTTGCGAGGGTGACTGCCGCTTGGGTGATCCACGTCTCGAACATGACTTCAAAATTGGAGTGGTTGACCTATTTGGTAGCTAACCTGCAAAACTAACAACTGGTTTGGTGGGAGTTATTAAAACTTGGTAAGTAACCATGCTAGTATAATAACAAATAAGTCAAGTATAAACTTCAAACAATCAAACAAATCAAACATGTCAGCAGTTTATCGGGATTACTTAATTGTTACAGGTTCAGATTTTATTATCTTGTTATTATCCATTATACTTAACCCATGTCAAGCTTTCATATTCACATATCTATATATGCGTTAATCTAATAGCTAACATCCAAATCATACAAAGCAAAACATGAATACCATAAAGTGCATAATTTAATATCAAATATATTTCAATCACATGAAACATGAAGTCATACATATATACTTTTATCACAATTGTCCACCTTTGAAATATCATCAAATCAGTGACTCAAACAAGTTGTCTTCTATTCGGATACAACTATTTTCAATACCAAAACAAACTTACTTTAACTCTTGATTAACTTTCTTCAATACCAAAAACCTTATGATAATATAACATTCGTATCTCTTTCACAATATACGTATAGACAATACAAACTTAACACATACATTCTATAACATCTTATGGTCACACTGATTCACATGTCATTCTTTCATTCCAAGCACACATACATCATCCATACATATCATATGATCTACCATACATACACATATACTCAAGCATACGCAACACTCGAGGCATCCGGGAATATACAATTAAGACAACACGTACAAATGAGCTGGCTCACACATACAATACTCGTACAAGACTCATTACCTATTTTTAGAATAGGTATGAGATGAATGTCGTCCAAACAGATTCCTAACCAATTCGACTGCTATACCATGAAACTATCAACCAATTAAACATACACGCATAAGCACATATCACAAATCATAACTCACAACACGATTTCTCATACACAAACACATACATGACAATTATTGCTTTATCACTCAGAAGTGCCATATACATACGTATATATACATCAACATATGAACACACTCGTTACTTCGAATTCTGATACCCTGACCATTACATTCCACACATTATTTACTTATCAATAAAAAACTTGTCCCAATGATGCACATGTACACGTGCTAATGCAAATTCACAAATCACGACTTATTCTCTTTACCGTTATATACCCAAATTGTCCATAGTTTATCATCATTTACATATTCAAATTCATGTACTGATGCTTATGCATATATCTATTCATTTACATATACAACCATACTGTTATATATGCATACCATTTCAAATTCATATATGAAAACATATTTATAGACATTAACCTCATCTTACTTCGTATCAAAACAATAACATAAACACCCAGACCTGTGGAAGTCGATTATCTTAAACATATGTAATCTCAAACTCATTACTGTAAAATCAGTTTTTAACTATCTTCTTTCATCCATTAACATTTCAATCATATATATATATAACATGAATTCACCAACTCGAGTTCTCATCGGATGGGTTACTTACCTGACTTCGCGAGCACTCCAGGTTCTAGTCACCTCTATCAAAACAAATGGCGAAATATCGTCAGAAACACATCTTACGGAGTTCTCGACTAAATTACGATAAAAATCCAGATCTTTCCCGGACAACAAAATTAAGTCTGATTTCAACACTTTTAGTTTCAGTATTCTTAAAACACCATTACAAACTATCCCAAGCCACTAGTTTACCTAAATTCTCGGTTGACGTGTTTTTGGAAAATCTTCCGAAAAAAGTTTCCGCAAATGCTACGGAAGGATCCCGAATCGTCCGAACCTACCTGAATTTATTTAAACGCTATCTTATCATCACATATGACTCATATCTATCATTGCGATAAAAAATATATTAATATACAGAAAATTAACTTTTACCAAAAATTGGCATAATCTATCGGATCAATCTAATTCATTCTGTTTTCACTCGGATTCTACCGAATGCTCATATTCAATATACTAATACACAAACAATTTATTTTATATCATTCCGCTACTCTACAAAACTACTGGATGCATCCGAATATTTAACGAAAAACTTGAAATTTTCGGATTTTTACCGGAAGGTCTTATTGAGATTTCGATGCCATATACGGACTCCAAATGATCCCACGAATACGCTGGAGATTAAATTCTGATTGGAGTTACTGTTCATCATGGGTCGCTATTCATTTGAATCATCTTCTCTTGATTCACGTGTAACCGTGCATGGAACATAAAATCCGTCACTGCCAACTTGTAGTACTCTTCGATAGCTTCGATTTGGCGGCTGGCTCGGGTCCTGAAACGAAGTGACGAGCCAGGATCAGAAAACCCATTTTCACGCGTTCCTATTCTCCATGTGCCGATGTTCGCCATCAACTGCAGAATCACCGGTCACTACGAGACGCATTGTGGCCGGATGATAACGATGGCGCCGGTGCGCACCGCCGTCGATGGCCGGAGGGCCTTCCGCCGACGCCAACTCTCTTTGGGTTACTGTAGCTAAATGATGAATTTTCGAGGTTTCTTTGGTAATTAACTGAAATTCTAGCTTTAATAACAAATTTCCTAAAATTTGCACAAAGGTCCCTGACCGAAATTGCAACTTGGTCCTCAATATGGGCTGATTCGGTATTTAGCAAAATTGAGGCCCTTATGCTCAAAATTTTAAAAAGTGTTCAATATGAAAATTATTCATCTCGGAAAAACGAGTATGATGGTTCAAAAATCAACTCAATTAGTGTTCGTTTTCTATCTTTATAGTCGAAACAATAAACTTTTACGTGTAAAATGATAAAATCAGAATTCGCGTAACTAGTTCTCGAAACCACACGTTTTCCAATGCAATCAAGCTTCACTTTAAAATGTTCCGAACTATTTTCCAACACATAAACTCCGATTTTTTATTATCATTTTGTTCCAAATACTTATCTTTAATTTGGAAATATTCCAACAGTTTTTCGAAAAACTCGGGATATCACATCCTCCCATTCTTATAAAAATTTCGTCATCGAAATTTCGCCATCCTTATTTTTGATCATTCGAAACCAATCGTACATACATTACCATCTTGTCTTTATTCGGAAGTCGCCTCACTTACACCTTTTCGAAAGTCATGTATTCCATACATCAATACAAATCATGCTATTTCGAAACAAAACACATCGAATCAAACATTTCATGCCTAAATCAAGCCAAACTTGTCATTTCAATTCACATTCATTCATAAGAACACGCTCAAACCGTTTCAAGCTTATCCATCAACAAAAAAGAAAGTCGAACATAGATTTTAAACAGTCAATCGAATACCTCATCAGAAATGAGGAACATAGCACATGTTCTTTATATGTAATCCAACACAATACAAAACAGAAACTTAACACGAACTTTATACTATCTATATTGTCCACAATAAAAAATGGGACACATTCATTTCGCATCATGTTATTCCATACCATATATGTAAACGGTATCAACATCAAAGTTTACATTCGTATATATCCCATCGCACATACAACTTTGTATAACTGACAACATAGCATACATAATCATCATAGTACTCAAAAGACCTGTGACTAACTATAAACTTACATACGTAATCTTATAATGAACATACTCCGTTATATTAACCAATACATCCATTTTCACAGCCAGAAGTGACAAATAAACTTACATGTTCTTATGATGTCGATAGTCTGAAATGTGTCAACCTCTGTCATTATTCAAAATAGAAAACGTAAAATGATCTCTTTTAAAAACCAATTCGAAAATACATTTGAAAAACACTTTTACTGTAAACAAAATCAGTTTCAAAATTCATCATCGTAAATCCATATCGAGCATCCAACATAACTCACTGGACGAAACATAAATGAACGCCCAATGCCCGAATCGTGCGCATAGATCGGACAATGAACGAAACGATCCTCTATCGACAGAGGGTTGGGTCGGCCCACTGTAGTTGGGCAAACCCCTATATGAGCATAATTGTGGAAACATGTCATATCAAATTATAAAACTGTAAAAACCATATATGAGCACCGTGACAGAAACAAATAATATCGTATAATATCATGAAAATATCGAAATGCATCAAAATCAAAATGTAATTCTTTTGAAATCATTTCCCCCCAAAACATAAATATGTGTAAATCAAAAATAAATCTTTGATGCAAAGTTTTCAAAATACATACCAATCGTCCATTGCTCAGTCGTGCACATAGATCGGACAGTGTACGGACCATGTCGACAGGGTAGTGGGCCAGCCATTTTCTGATGGTCTAGACCCCATAACGAGCGCCCCGGGGGCCAATCCGGAATGAAATATATACGAGCACCATGGAGGGTCAAAAATATAAAATCAGCAAGCACCGTGGCAGAAACAGATTTTCGAGCATCTCGGCGGAAACAAGTTTTACAGTTTAAAACATCAAAATCATTTTCGAGCACCGAGACGGAAACATATTATCAAGCACCTCGACGGAAATATATTGATAGATCTCAAATAATGAAAAAGCGAATCAATTGTCGAGGCGGAAACATTCCTTTATCTTTTAAAATCAAAATAAAAACATCTGAAAACTTTCTTTTTTTTCTCTTTTTCCATTCCTATTTTTTCAAAACACTTTTGTGGCAAAAATCAAATACCAAGTTTCCAAAATAAGAGTCAAAATATTTGTTCACAGTTCAGACTATCAACATCGTAGAATTTTCTCGTACCTCAAAATACCTTAAATTCACATTACTTACTTATACATATACCTATATAAACCACATACTTTTAACTTAATGTACCAATACACATACATATTCAGAGAATCCAAATCATTCATATCAATCAAAATCATAGCACGTCATACCGTATAACATAAATCAAATCAAATAACAAACAGATGTCTTATATGCTCTATATGCAATATAAAACTTACTCAAACGATCGGATACTATGTAGCAGCAGTCACCGACACCCTAAACCTGGCTCTAATACCACAATTGTAACACCCTGCTAGAGATAGGATGCTACCGGTAGGAGACAGGATTGACCCATCTCCATAAGCCTATGAATTTACCGAAAATTCGACATGATGTATCCTAAAACTGGACAACCTCGATCGTAGTCCAGCATCAAACATAATATAAGAAAACATCAAACTAATAAAAAGGACCTCAGGTCCAGAAAAAACTAATAAAAACCACAACCTAAGGGCTCCGTGCCCACATCATCTGTCAACGCTCACGGGCTTTGTGCCCACAACATCATAAACAATTAAAACTTTAACTTATTAATACAAACCACATGCTTAGCACGAAAACAACAGAACGTGAATCAGAAATCATATGCTTCTAAACCTTTTCTAGGACACTTGCGATGGTGACTGCCACTTGGGTGATCCACATCTCGAACATGACTTCAAAGTTGGAGTGGTTGACCTATTTGGTAGCCAACCTGCAAAACTAACAACTTGTTTGGTGTGAGTTATTAAAACTTAGTAAGTAACCATGCTAGTATAATAACAAATAAGTCAAGTATAAACTTCAAACAATCAAACAAATCAAACATGTCAGTAGTTTATCGGGATTACTTAATTGTTACAGGTTTAAATTTTATTATCTTGTTATTATCCATTATACTTAACCCATGTCAAGCTTTCATATTCACATATCTACATATGCGCTAATCTAATAGCTAACATCCAAATCATATAAATCAAAACATGAATACCATAGAGTGCATCATTTAATATCAAATATATTTCAATCACATGAAACATGTTATCTTCAATCACATGAAAAGTCATACATATATACTTTTATCACAACTATCCACCTTTGAAATATCATCAAATCGGTGACTCAAACAAGTTATCTTCTATTCAGATACAATTATTTTCAATACCAAAACAAACTTACTTTAACTCTTGATAAACTTTCTTCAATACCAAAAACCTTATGATAATTTAACATTCGTATCTCTTTCACAATATACGTATATACAATACAAACTTAGCACATACATTCTACAGCATCTTATGGTCACACTGATTCACATGTCATTCTTTCATTCCAAGCACACATACACCATCCATACATATCACAAGATCTACCATACATACACATATACTCATGCATACGCAACACTCAAGGCATCTGGGAACACACAATTAAGACAACACATACAAATGAGCTGGCTCACACATACAATACTCGTACGAGACTCATTACTTATTTTTAGAATAGGTATGAGATGAATGTCGTCCGAACATATTCCTAACCAACTCGACTACTATACCATGAAACTATCAACCAATTAAACATGTTACATATGCATACTCATTCATATATACCTATGCATACCATTTTAAATTCATATATGAAAACATATTTATAGACATTAACCTCATCTTACTTCGTATCAAAACAATAACATAAACACCCAGGCTTGTGGAAGTCGATTATCTTAACCATATGTAATCTCAAACTCATTACTCCAAAATCAGTTTTTAACTATCTTCTTTCATCTCTTAACATTTCAATCATATATATATATATATATATATATATATATATATATATATATATATATATAGATATATATATATATATATGACATGCATTCACCAAATCGAGTTCTCATCGCATAGGTTACTTACCTAGCTTCACGAGCACTCCAGGTTCTAGTGACATCTGTCAAAACAAATGGCAAAATGTCATCAGAAACTCGTCTTACGGAGTTCTCGACTGAACAACGATAAAATTCTGGATCTTTCCCGAACAGCCAAATTAAGTCTGATTTCAACACTTTTAGTTTTTACTATTCTTAAAACACCATTACAAACTATCTCAAGCCACTAGTTTACCTAAATTCTCGGTTTGCGTATTTTTGGAAAATCTTCCGAAAAAGTTTTCACAAACGCTACGGAAGGATCCCGAACCCTTTGAACCTACCCGGATTTATCTAAACGCTATCTTATCATCACATATGACTCATATCCATCATTACGATCAAAAATATATTAATATACGGAAAATCCACCTTTACCAAAAACTGACATAATCTATCAGATCAATCTAATTCATTTTGTTTTCACTCGGATTCTACTGAATGCTCATATTCAATATACTAATACACAAACAATTTATTTTATATCATTCCGCTACTCTACGAAACTACTAGATGCATCCGAACATTTAACGAAAAACATGAAATTTTCAGATTTTTACGGGGAGGTCTTACCGAGATTTCGAGGCCATATACGGACTCCAAACGATCCCACGAATACGCTGGAATCGACGAAATTCTGTTCCGGGTTACTTTTCATCGTGGTAACTATTCATCCGAATCTTCTTCTCTCGATTCACGTGTAACCGTGCACGGAATGGAAAATCTGTCACTGCTAACTTGTAGTACTCTCCAAGAGCTTTAATTTTGCAGGTGGCTCGGGTCATGAAACGAAATGACGAGCTAAGATCGACAAACCCATTTTCGCGCGTTCCTCTTTTCCCTATGTCGTTGTTCGCCGTCAACTGCATAATCACCGGCCACCACGAGATGCGTCATGACCGGACGATAACGATGGCGCGGTGCACGCCGCCGTCGACGGTCGGAGGGCCATCCGCCGATGCCAACTCTCTCCCTTTCACATTTTCTCTCTTTTCAGGTTACTGTAGCTAAATGATGAAGTTTTAAGGTTTCTTTGGTAATTAATTGAAATTATGGCTTTAATAAAAAATTTCCTAAAATTTGCACAAAGGTCCCTGAACGAAATTGCAACTTGGTCCTTAATATGGGCTGATTCGGTTTTTAGCAAAATTGAGGCCCTTATGCTCAAAATTTCAAAAGGTGTTCAACATGAAAATTATTTGTCTCGGAAACACAAGTATAATGGTTTAAAAATAAACTCAATCGAAGTTCGTTTTCTATCTTTATAGTCGAAAAAAGAAACTTTTATGCATAAAATGATAAAATCAGAATTCTCGTAACTGGTTCTCGAAACCACGCGTTTTCCATCGCGACCAAGCTTCATTTTAAAATGTTTCGAACTATTTCCCAACACATAAACTCCAATTTTTTATTATCATTCCGTTCCAAATACTTATCTTTAATTCAGAAATATTCCAACTGTGTTCCGAAAAACTCGGGATATTACAATAATATTAATATATATTCTCATATTAAGAGCTTCACTCTTTACTCCAGCAAGATGAAATTAACTACTCATGATTTGAAGAAAAAACATGCATAATTTTATTACCGAAAGAAAAAGAAATTACAAGAAAGCTTAAAAATAAAACACACAAGATACACTCTCTCAAATTCTACAAGAGAACTTTGAAAGAAAACATGAACCAAATGAGAGGTGAGCACTTCTATTTATAGTAGAAGTTCTCATCTCTTAATTATTCATTACAACTTTCCAAATCAAATACAAACAACAAACTTTAACTAATTTATTTTTTTCTTTTTCCTTTTTTGACTTTTTTTTTTAAATTTTTGTTGATCATGTAGCAAATATTTATCACAATCCACCTGTTTTAACACTTAGTAACGAGCTTTGAGCCAGCGACTCCCAAACCAGATGGCCTTAGGGCACTAAGTGTTAAAACACCCCTACAGACTTAATTGCTCAAGTTAGAGAGGCTACGAAATCGAACTAATTCACACATTTTTTTACAAACTCAAGCTCTACCGTTTTACGCGAACAATCACTGTTTATTGAGCAAGATGTCTGATTACTGAGTAAGAACTTGATTATTATCAATTTTTAAAACTAATTCAAGCTTTACCATTTTAGGCGAACAATCACTGCTTTCTGTGACAAGATGTCTGGTTACTAAGTAAAAGCATGGTTAGATTTTTTTAAATAAAAACATAACTTCCATTGTCTTTAAGTGCTACCTCCAACAAACTAGAGAACTGAATATTACAGAATTTTCACATTGTGGGACACAGAAATCTGACGACGCTTGCTCTAGGCTCGCGGCCTAGTTGGGAAGTACAGAATAACATGGAGTCGCCACCCGGTGTGAACCGGGACAAAGATTTAAGGCCGCACTCACCCCTCGCAAGGGAAGACCTCAAACCGTTGGGTTCGGAATGGTCCCTTACTTATGCCACTTGTGATGATATAATTTGTGCAATAAATCAACCAAGCCTAAACAACCTATTTCCAAGGATAATTTACTCCTAAGTTCGCATGCATAAAATCAACCATTATAACGACAATGTCAAACAATAATCTCATGGCATACCTCAATTATATAATGCAGAAAGTAAAGAACAAACTAAACATAATGCGAATTCTCAACGCAAAATAAATGACTAATCATGCTTGAATACCATCTCATGAACATATCAAATGAAAAACATGCGGAATTCAAGTAACGAATGACAAACAAATCAAAACATCATAAAACAAAATATGCGCCGTTTACTCAAGTGGTACGTGGAGTTGTATCCCGAGTGCAGATCATACTACCGTCCATTCAGAATCGGCTATGGAATTTACGTCCGGGTTTCCATCCTATATACCACGAGAGGCGACACATTTTTCATTTTATTCAAGGGCCACAACATACATCATTTTACAATACATGCATATTTATCTACTCAAGGGCCACAACATGCATCATTTCATAATACATGCATTTACTATCTATTCAAGGGCCACAATCATGCATCATACATTATTTTATCTAACCAAGGGCCACAACATGCATTACTACATAAGAATCATGCAAATGAATCTCAATAAATAATAAAAATAACACTGAAAACGGATGTGAAAAATACCCTCAGGTCTAACCTTTTTTGTCGGCTCTCGACTTGCGTTTCACGACCGTCGAAAGGGCTATCACTCCGCAACTCCTCCGGTTCACTGGTTTAACGTCTAACCTTTTTTGCGGCAGTTTTCTGGATGCAGTTCAGGGCAGTGAGTGGCGGTAATTTGGGGCAGTTTAAGGCAGTAGGTTGCGGCAGTTGAAGGCTGTGTTGAGGGGTTTGGTGAGTAAATTTAAGGGGCAGTTGTGAGGGGTCTGCTGTGGCTTATAAGGGGCTCTGATGTGCGCTGATGTGGGGGGCTTATGAGGGGCGTCTGGACGTGTCTATAAGAGAGATAGCTTAGGGTTTTATTGGTGTGTAGTGCTAGTGGTTGATGAAAGTGCGTGAAGTGGTTGCTGGTCAGGGAGAGTTGCTTACGTGAAGGGCTGAACGTGTGGTGACTGAGTTGTCTTGAGTCGATTGTGAAGAGGCGTGAGTCTATGGAGGGGCAGGCTGGGCGTGTGGCTTACGCTGAGGGAGGCAGGTCTAGGGTTTCATACGTGTGCTGTGTTATGCATGGCTAATGGTGGCGAGAAGGCTTTAGAGTGAAGTTGGTCTTTTGGTGTAGGTGCCGTGGCTAGGTTAAGGGTTACGTGATCAGGGGTATAGTTTGCGTTGAAGGTTGATTAGGCGTGGAGTGCTTGTTTGTTTTTGCCTTCGGTCCATGGGGTTACGTTGGTGAGTAGTCTCAGTCAGGGGGCAGTTCGTTGGATGGTTCTTGGCTGAAGGTGGTTGGATGTTCAGTGTGTGCCGAGTGTGTGGGGCTTCAAAATAAGTGTGTAGTCTGATTGTGTTTGGTGGCTGCCGAGTGGGTCTGTTAGGGTTTCTATTGTGTTGTGGTCGTGAGAGAGCTCAGTGTTTGATAAGTGAGAGATGAAGATCGTGGGCCTAGGGTTTATTTTCGTGGCTACTGCCGAGAGGGAGGAGAGAGTGCATGAGTGTTTTGATTTTTGTCTTTTTGAACGAGAGGGTGTTTAGGGTTCTTTTTTGTTGTTTTTGCCGTGAATTGTGAAGAAAAGAGAGAGGGAAAAGAGCTTGTGGGAGGGCTACCGTGGAGAGTCTCTAGGGTTTCATTCTTGTGTGTTTTTATATTAGTGCATTAGCGTTTCATGGATTAATTAGAAAAGGAAATCAATTAAATTAGGTGTGTCATTTTAGGTGGGTAATTTCATTAATTGGTGAGTATTTTTATTATTTTGGTAGGTGGTTATTTAGATTAATTTGTTTATTTAATTTGAATTGGAATTAATTTAATTGGATTTAATTTGTGAATTTAATTAATAATTAATTCAATTGGTTTGTGATTTTTAAATTTAACATTTAATTTATTTAATTTAGGAATTTAATTTAATTTCAATTTAGTTATTTTAATTTCATTTCAATTAATTATTTAATTTAATTTAATTGATTTTAGTTTAATTGGTTTCAATTGATTTTAGTTTAATTTGTGACATATATATTAAATGTTTTAATTATTTAATTTGTGAGATGTGTTTTAAATGTTTTAATTACTTTTAAATTCAATTTGTGACGTGTGTTTTAAAACGGAGGTCTAACAAGCGAACCCGAAGCTAATCCAGCGAATAAGAACTAATCAAAATACCGGTTCCCTTCCGACGATCGTTTCCCGCAACTTCCTCGACTAAAAAAAGTAGTGCCTCCAACTGAGACTCATCATCGGGTTTCACATGTAAAAATGCAATGCCTACAGTCGCCCCCACTTTGATGGGACTTGTGCAGTGTGTGACAGTGACAATCATATCAAAGTACATGCAATACATTTTCACTTACCTGGCTCGCCAGCTGCCACCTGACTTGCCTGTTGCTCCGCCGAGCTGATGATGCAGTGGACCTCGATCCTGGGACGCATCTCAATAACTGCAACCGACAACGGGGGCCTCGACCCTAGGCACTTCGACCCAACACCGCTGACAATAGGGACCTCGCCCTCAATATGATGATGTAGTGGGCACCTCGACCCGGAACTACAACTGACAACGGGGGCACCTCGACCCAACACCGCTGACAATAGGGACCTCGCCCTCAATATGATGATGTAGTGGGCACCTCGACCCTGGGCACCTCGACCCGAAACTACAACCGACAACGGGGGCACCTCGACCCTGGGCACCTCGACCCAACACCGCTGACAATAGGGACCTCGCCCTCAATATGATGATGTAGTGGGCACTTCGACCCGGAACTACAACCGACAACGGGGGCACCTCGACCCTGGGCACCTCGACCCAACACCGCTGACAATAGGGACCTCGCCCTCAATATGATGATGTAGTGGGCACCTCGACCCTGGGCACCTCGACCCGGAACTACAACCGACAACGGGGGCACCTCGACCCTGGGCACCTCGACCCAACACCCCTGCCAATAGGGACCTCGCCCTCAATATGATGATGTAGTGGGCACCTCGACCCTGGGCACCTCGACCCAACACCGCTGACAATAGGGACCTCGCCCTCGAACTGATATATGGCCTCGCCCCCAGACGGATAGTGATATGGGCCTCGCCCCAAACTGATACTGATATGGGCCTCGTCCAAACTGATACTCGTATGGGCCTCGCCCCAAACTGACTCTGACATGGGCCTCGCCCCAATTGATACTGATATGGGCCTCGACCCAACTGATACTGATATGGGCCTCGCCCAAAACTGATACTGATATGGGTCTCGCCCCAAACTGATTCTGATATGGGCCTCGCCTAAACTGATACTGATATGAGCCTCGCCCCAAACTTATTCTGATATGGGCCTCGCCCCAAACTGATTCTGATATGGGCCTCGCCCCAACTGATACTGATATGGGCCTCGCCCCAAACTGATTCTGATATGGGCTTCGCCCAAACTGGTACTGATATGGGCCTCGCCCCAAACTGATACTGATATGGGCCTCGCCCAAACTGATACTGATATGGGCCTCGCCCCAAACTGATTCTGATATGGGCTTCGCCCCAACTGATACTGATATGGGCCTCGCCCCAAACTGATTCTGATATGGGCCTCGCCCAAATTGATACTAATATAATGGTGGTCTATTCTCGAACCGTGTTCCATTCTCGGAGTACCATTCCTGGCTTGTTCATTCTCGAACTCTGATTGCCATTCTCGGCTGAACTGATGCTGATGTCGGTGTGATGAGGTCCATTCCCGAACCATCACCGTGTTGTGGTGTGGTGAAGTCCATTCCCAAACCGCCACCGTACTGTGGTCCATTCCCGAACCGATCTTCATTCCTGGAGTGCCATTCCCGATGTGCCATTCTCGGCATGCTCATTCCCGAGCTGTCCATTCTTGGACTGTCCATTCTCGGACCAAAATCTCCATTCTTGGAGTGTCATTCCCGGCTGAAACTGATACTGCAATAATGTGGGCCTCGCCCCCCAGAATGCCATTCCCGGCAGAAACTAAAACTGATGTAATATGGGCCTCGTCCCCTGGATGCCATTCTCGGCAGAAACTGATCTGAACTGATGTGGGCCCCGCCCCCAGGCTGCCATACCCAACTGAAATTAATCCGGAACTGATATGGGCTTCAACCCCTAAAATGCCATTCTCGGCAGAAGCTGAAACTAATGTGATATGGGCCTCGCCCTCAGAATGCCATCCTCGGCCGAACTGATCTGATGTGATGCGGGCCCCGCCCCTAGAGTGCTCTACTCGGCAGAAACTGATGCTGAACCAATGTGGGCCTCGCCCCCAGATTGCCATACCCGGCAGAAACTGATGCTGAATTGATGTGGGCCTCGCCCCTAGAGTGCCCTACTCGGCAAGTCTGTCACTGATGCTAATGTGGGCCTCGCCCCCCAAGCTGATATGGGCCTCGGCCCTGGGATTCATTCCAAATTCTAAAGACGTGGGCCTCGGCCCTAGGATTCATTCCAAATTCTGACGATGTGGGCCTCGGCCCTAGGATTCATTCCCCTGGGATTCATTCCCAAAACTGCTGATAGTGTGGGCCCCGACCCTGGGATTCATTCCCGGGCTCTGCTGATATGGGCCTCGACCCTAGGATTCATTCCCGAAACTGACTGATATGGGCCTCAACCCTGGGACTCATTCCCGAAACTGATGCTGATGCCGTGGGCCTCAACCCTGGGATTCATCCCCAAAACTGATTCATTTCTGAAACGGACTGTACTGTCGCTGCTTCTGATTAGCTTTCCTTTGCCGCTTTTCTTTTTCTTCTTTGAAACCTGTGAATACAAAACAAAACAAACACAAAAAAGAATGCAAAATTTGTTACGTGTATGCATGCATGAATGAATTTCCTATTCTGCTGGGCTAGGCCTTCCCTCAGTTCTCCAAGTGATTGCTCAGTCTTCTCTCTGGTCTCATGACTCAATTTCTCGTCATTCCTCTTATTCATGGGGTGGTAGACTGGTCGCTCTCAGTCTTAATTTAGCTTTTTGTTCTCTGCTGTTTGCACTTGGTCAAGATGAACCACATGGTGGGGCCTTCCATATTATCATACTATATCACATGCTACGAAAATAGTCTCAATAGTTATACATATTATCGTCCTCAAGGAATGCCCAGTAACGAAACCAGAGAACATTCAAAACACTCAATGCAACTCAAATCTGAGTTTTTGAATAAATGATCTATGCCAGTCTCAAAGTGTGTGTGTGCAAATGTTCTTTCACAGCTTAATCCTTAGGTAAGCCAACTCGATGATTTCGTTTCAAAAATCGGGATCGGTGGGTCAAACCAACCTAGATGTCTCAATTATATTCCGCAATTGATTTTCCATGCTCAATGTAGTATGGTTTATCTTTCTTTTCCTTTGTCTCTCATTTTTTCTTTTCATTTTTTCTTTTCATTTTTTTTCCTTTTTTTTTTCTCTTTTTTTTTTTCAACACACCTACCCTTTAAGGTAGGTAGCATTTCTCCTCATGGTGGTCCTAATACTCGCCCATGGGTAGCTTCACGCTTATCGGTTATAGGTGGTTCGTTTTTTTTTTTGAGACTTTTCTTTTCATTTTCAACCATACCACACATCATAACATAAGCAAATCAAGATAGACATCTAAGCAAACGGTCATTCACCGACCTACAATTTCATCAACTAGTCACTTTGCTAACTACTCAGGTTTTCACTGCTAAGAGCCATAATCAAGTGCTTGCGAGTCTAACATAGATCAATTACTCAAATTGTCAGATAAAAGCACGTCAAGGGTTTATCGTTTCTAAAGTTTCAATCTAAAGCAATCAATTTCATCATCGGACTTATGTCTAACTATCAATGACTCAAACAAAAACATTTTTTTTTTCTTTTTCTCTATTTTTTTCTTTTTTTTTTCCTTTTTTTTTTCTTTTCTCTCTCTTTTTTTCTTTTTTTTTTCTTTTCTCTCTTTCTTTTTCTTTTTTCTTTTCCCTCTTTTTTTTCTTTTCCTTATTTTTTTTTCTCTCTTTTTTTTCTCTTTTTTTTTTTTTTCGAAGGCCCCCCCAATGGTCTTTCTATCCTTTCCGTAAGCTTTTCTATTTCTCGATTTCCTTTTCCCCGCTATCCATGTTTGCTAAACTCCTCTTGAATAACCCTTTTTTTTCTCTAACCCAACGGATATCTATGATGGCTTTTAAGACACATAGGGTTAACATGATGCATGTATGCATGAGATGCGTGCGACAAACAAGATATAATATGCATGTGGTTATCAAAAGCATAAAGAGGCAACTTCTATAGGATATACAACTATCGTTCTCATGCGGGTTTATGACAATGCCTTTGATTGAACTCCCTCAACCACTATAGAAACGGTCAACTAATGCACAAATCATACACATCACAAGACATGATTTCGGGGCCAATTCTCTTATCCCCAGTGGAGTCGCCAGACTGTGGGACACAGAAATCTGACGACGCTTGCTCTAAGCTCGCGGCCTAGTTGGGAAGTACAGAATAACATGGAGTCGCCACCCGGTGTGAACCGGGACAAAGATTTAAGGCCGCACTCACCCCTCGCAAGGGAAGACCTCAAACCGTTGGGTTCGGAATGGTCCCTTACTTATGCCACTTGTGATGATATAATTTGTGCAATAAATCAACCAAGCCTAAACAACCTATTTCCAAGGATAATTTACTCCTAAGTTCGCATGCATAAAATCAACCATTATAACGACAATGTCAAACAATAATCTCATGGCATACCTCAATTATATAATGCAGAAAGTAAAGAACAAACTAAACATAATGCGAATTCTCAACGCAAAATAAATGACTAATCATGCTTGAATACCATCTCATGAACACATCAAATGAAAAACATGCGGAATTCAAGTAACGAATGACAAACAAATCAAAACATCATAAAACAAAATATGCGACGTTTACTCAAGTGGTACGTGGAGTTGTATCCCGAGTGCAGATCATACTACCGTCCATTCAGAATCGGCTATGGAATTTACGTCCGGGTTTCCATCCTATATACCACGAGAGGCGACACATTTTTCATTTTATTCAAGGGCCACAACATACATCATTTTACAATACATGCATATTTATATACTCAAGGGCCACAACATGCATCATTTCATAATACATGCATTTACTATCTATTCAAGGGCCACAATCATGCATCATACATTATTTTATCTAACCAAGGGCCACAACATGCATTACTACATAAGAATCATGCAAATGAATCTCAATAAATAATAAAAATAACACTGAAAACGGATGTGAAAAATACCCTCAGGTCTAACCTTTTTTGTCGGCTCTCGGACTTGCGTTTCACGACCGTCGAAAGGGCTATCACTCCGCAACTCTTCCGGTTCACTGGTTTAACGTCTTAGCTCGCTGTTTCACTATTTTGGTCGCTGTTTTACCTCCGTTTCGCTGCTGTATTCGTTGTATTTTCTGCTCACTGTTCAGTTGTGTTAGTGGACTGTTTCGGGACAGTTTTGGTGGCTGTTTTGGCGCGATTTTGAAGGCTATAAATTAGGCAGTTCGTTGTGCAGTTTTCACAATAAATTAGGGGCTGTATGCGGCAGTTTTCTGGATGCAGTTCAGGGCAGTGAGTGGCGGTGGTAATTTGGGGCAGTTTAAGGCAGTAGGTTGCGGCAGTGTGGCAGTTGAAGGCTGTGTTGAGGGGTTTGGTGAGTAAATTTAAGGGGCAGTTGTGAGGGGTCTGCTGTGGCTTATAAGGGGCTCTGATGTGCGCTGATGTGGGGGGCTTATCACTTATGAGGGGCGTCTGGACGTGTCTATAAGAGAGATAGCTTAGGGTTTTATTGGTGTGTAGTGCTAGTGGTTGATGAAAGTGCGTGAAGTGGTTGCTGGTCAGGGAGAGTTGCTTACTTGAAGGGCTGAACGTGTGGTGACTGAGTTGTCTTGAGTCGATTGTGAAGAGGCGTGAGTCTATGGAGGGGCAGGCTGGGCGTGTGGCTTACGCTGAGGGAGGCAGGTCTAGGGTTTCATACGTGTGCTGTGTTATGCATGGCTAATGGTGGCGAGAAGGCTTTAGAGTGAAGTTGGTCTTTTGGTGTAGGTGCCGTGGCTAGGTTAAGGGTTACGTGATCAGGGGTATAGTTTGCGTTGAAGGTTGATTAGGCGTGGAGTGCTTGTTTGTTTTTGCCTTCGGTCCATGGGTTACGTTGGTGAGTAGTCTCAGTCAGGGGGCAGTTCAGTTCGTTGGATGGTTCTTGGCTGAAGGTGGTTGGATGTTCAGTGTGTGCCGAGTGTGTGGGGCTTCAAAATAAGTGTGTAGTCTGATTGTGTTTGGTGGCTGCCGAGTGGGTCTGTTAGGGTTTCTATTGTGTTGTGGTCGTGAGAGAGCTCAGTGTTTGATAAGTGAGAGATGAAGATCGTGGGCCTAGGGTTTATGAGAATTCGAGGTTATCCTAAGTTCTGACCCTATGCGGAATTACAGACAATAAGCAGGACAAGTCCTGTTACTGCTGCTATGGAATTGCAACAGGCAATTTAACAGGCAACCACAATAACAAATAAATAAAATATGCTGCAAATATAAAACAATAACGATAAATAAAGCAGCAAATAAAATCAATCACACAAAATTCAACACAATAATTTTGGTGACGAAGTGGAAAACTCTTCCGAGTAAAAAACCACTCCGGGTATAGGCTACCACCCGAATCCACTATATCGAGAAAAACTTACAGCGATGGTCAAGACCTATGGTGGCAACTCCACCGACTCAAGTACCTCTATACTGCAAGAACTCAAGGCAACTCCTCAAGCCCGCGAGCCACGGTTTTCTTCAGAACCTCTGAAGTCTCTGAGTAGATTATATCACCAATTGACGCCGGAACTCCGACTACCAAAACTCCTCCTAAAGAACTCTAAAGGATTAGGGATTTTGGGTTGGTTAGGTTGTGTTGAAGGTTTATCAAAGAAAGGATTTCACCATTAACAAAGAAGACATAAGATTCAAAGAGTCTTCAAGGTGAAATCAAAGAGAGTTGAAAGCTTTGAGAGATTTGGCTCAAGAGAAATATGCTTCAACTAATGAGATTGGCGGCTAAGGGTTATATTTATAGGTAGGGTGAAAACCTAGGGTTTTGCAGGCCAAAAACGCGTTCAGATCGCAGTCGCGTTCGAACGCTTACTAGAACGCTACACGAACGCGCCCTTTCTGTGAAGACTCGTTCGAACGTCAATCGAACGCACAACGAACGTGAGCTCTCTGGAATGCTCCCGTTCGAACCCCACAAGAACGTGCCTCGAACGTTTGCTCTCTGGAATTGCCCGTTCGAACCCAATAGAGAACGTGACACTAACGCCAATCGTTCGAACACTGCAACGAACGCACCACGAACGTATGTCTGATGCACAGCAGCCAGAAACCAGTCCAATTGCACAAAGATCTTCAAGAAAGATTACAACTCAATTGAACTTGTTTTGTCATGGACACATGCCAATAAAAATGGAACTAACAATCTCCCCCTTTGGCATTCCGTGACAAAACACTACCTAATACAAAGACTACGGTAATAGACCCAAAAAGAAAATAGTCAACTGTCAACCATCAAAACAGAGACTTATTACAAATGGACTCGATCTAACACCTAACAAAGTAGTCTTGAAATTAATGCCACCACAGCAACATACCTGCTACCTGAAACATCCACAGACAACAATATACCGTGAAAAGCATTGGGATAATCAAATAGAACATAAAGCAAGTAAAAGTCTCATACATGTACAAGTAGAAATCCTTCTCCCCCTTAATCTTAACTCCCCTTAAAACGGAGATATCTAAAGGATATTCTACGGCTCTCTCCTATATATTAAGGTACTCCCCCTTAATATATTACTCTCCCCCTTTTTGTCACGAAATGACAAAGGGTAAAAGAAACAGGAAAAAAAATAGGAGAACAGGAGACATCATATGCAGGAGCATAAACAAACAGGAATAACTCCCCCTCACTAACAGGCACATAAAGTTAGCAAAATCACATACGGGAAGTAAACCAAGACTCAGAAAAGTGCACAGGAAAGAAAAAATTGGTATGCAATAACATGAAGCACACACAAGCACATACTGAGATAAATAAAAATCCTGTCAAAAACTGACTGATACAGCATTTCAAGCTGATACAATGATACCCAGTCAGTATTCGGCTGTTTATGACATGAAACAATATGCATCATTTTAAAAGTGGCTAAATACAACACTTAAGCATATGACATAAACACCAAAGCATATAAAGCACTTGCGTGAAAAATAAAGTGCACAACAAATCAAGGCTCAAGATCTTAAATTTATGAGCTGGAGACAGCCACAGAAACCCATCTCTAATCAAACCAAGTCCACAAAATATGTGTTCAAACCCATCACCACTAGGACCTGAAAATAAGCAACATTGGTTGCATGCTATAATATTTACCCCATAAATATCATGAGCTCATTTTTTAATAACTCTTTCGAGTGAAGGGTTTTTGCCCTTATCTTTTGAATTTGGCCATTTTGGCTCTTTTGCACTTGAGTCTCATTTTTTTTTTTTTGCTTTTACAAGGGGATAACAAGGTCATCTAGTCAAAGGTCACACTATTAAGCAAACAAAGCATGGAAGAGATTAGATTGCCATTCCAAAAACTCATACATGCGACCAAGCCTCGACAAAATAAAAACGTGTATGTGAAGTGCAAGCACAAGATATACCAAAGGTTTTTATCACACACACTCATGTATATAGAGCATCAAGAAAAAATAAAAGCATATCATACATGCATAATCATATATCCTACATACCAGGATCACATGCATAAGCTTTTCATGCTCTAACAAGCCATAAAAGAAAATAAATTTTGTCTTTTTCAATTTCTATTTTTTTTTTGAATTTTTCAAATTTTAACAAATAAAAATAAAGACATAAATAGGCTTGTAAAAAATCCAATGGTACGTGGAGTTGTATCCCGAGTGCAGATCATACTACCGTCCATTCGGAATCGGCTATGAAATTTATGTCCGGGTTTCCATCCTATATACCAAGGGACATATAACAAAAACAAGACACACACACACACCCATATGCTGTGAAAACAAAATAAACGTGCAAAAACATAAAACACACGCACGCACACATGCAATGGGAAAATAAAAATGCATCTTTTAAGCAGAGTTACACCGAGGTGCACTCTCATCATGTCCATCAGGACACACAGAAGAAGATGGGAATACATCTTGCTTCTTTACCCAAAACTTTCTAGGAATCTCATCCACTTGAGAATTCCTAGTCAACAAATTAAGTTTCTCACTAAGAAATTTTGTCTGTTTTGTTAGTGCAGAAACTTGAGAAGCTAGATTTGAAGAGTCAAATCTAGGTGACACCCTTTTAGGCCTCTTCTTTTGCTTGTGAAGCATGAAGCACTTAGGCCTAATGTGTCCAGCCTTGCCACAATGATGGCACACAGGCACAAACCTCGGATGAGAGCGAGGTTTACCCACAACACCTCTAGATTGAGGTTGGGAAACAGGATGAGGAATAACAGGAGGAAAAACATGACTACACACAATAGGTTTCTTACCTAAGTCACGTTTAGCTGCTACAGGCACAGCTTTGGAAGAAGACGCCTTATCACAGTTAGGCTCAAAATTAATACCTAACATATGGTCCACATTCTTATTCTCACTAGAAAATACAGACAATTTGGTTCTAGTATCTTCAAGTTCAGTTTCTAATATTTGGACCCTATTAATTAGACCTCTATTTCTCTCCTCTAGGTCATCTACCATCAAAAGGCTTTGCTCAAATTTAGCTTGAGTTTCATTCTTTTCTAGCTCAACAGTTTTCAACCTTTTACTGACCTCTATATTAGTCTTCTTAATAGCTAAACTCTCATTAAACAGTTCAACATAAGCTACTTGAAGACTTTCCTCATCTACAGACTCATCAAGAGAGACTTCAGAATCAGCATCATTAACAACAATCTCTCTCTCATCAGTCACACTAGCAGTAAAGGCAATAAAATTTTTCTTGCCTTTAGGAGACTCATCAGAAGAATAACCACCTTCTGAATCACTAGGAGAGGCAGTCATGGCTTTCTTGCCTTTAGCTCTGAGATATGTAGGGCACTCTGGTCGAATATGCCCATAGCCTTCACACTCATGGCATTTGACATCACAGGATCTACTACCCCTATCATCTCTAGACTCTTTTCTGCTATGCCTACTCTCTCTAGGCATAACCTCCCTATCTCTATTACTGCTATGGCCACTTTTCTTAAGTTTAAGAAATTTCTTAAACTTCTTTGCAAACAAGGCCAAATCATGATCCTTGATGGTATCATCATCACTAAACGAATCATGCACAACTTCCTTAGCGATTTTCATCGCAAATGTTTTTGGCTCTCTAAAACCAGGAAGCTTTTTCTCATAAACCTGCAGCTTTCCTACGAGTTCATCTAAATTAAGCTGATCGAGGTCATTGCTTTCCTCGATGGCGGTGATTTTTGGTAGGAATTTATCAGGAAGGGATCTTAGGATTTTTCTAACTATCCTATTTGTAGGTATAGTCTCACCTAGGTTAAAACTAGAGTTAACAATATCGTTAATCTCAGCATAAAACTCATCAAAGGTCTCATCTTCTTTCATTCTGGCGACCTCAAACCTAGTAGCTAAACTGGAGTCTATTATTTTTTAACAGACAATGTGCCTTCATGCACAGTCTGCAGGATGTCCCAAGCATCTTTGGCTATCTCACACATTGAGATTCTCCTAAACTCAGCAGAACACACAGCACCATGTATGGCATTAACAGCCTTGCTGTTCCTATTGCTAGCATCAAATTCATCCTTGGTCCAGGTCAATTTATCTTTAGGGGAAGATACCCCATCACAACAAAACAACGGGAGGTTTCCACCCGTATTCAACAGTCATCCAGACCCTCTCATCTAAGGACTTAAGTAACGCTCTCATGCGAACTTTCCAATGCAAATATTATGTGCCATCAAAGAATGGGGACAATTTAAGGGTTGACTACGCTCCATAGCTAATGGGTCAAGGATCGAGTTCAGGCTCTGATACCCATTGAGAATTCGAGGTTATCCTAAGTTCTGACCCTATGCGGAATTACAGACAATAAGCATGACAAGTCCTGTTACTGCTGCTATGGAATTGCAACAGGCAATTTAACAGGCAACCACAATAACAAATAAATAAAATATGCTGCAAATATAAAAACAATAACGATAAATAAAGCAGCAAATAAAATCAATCACACAAAATTCAACACAATAATTTTGGTGACGAAGTGGAAAACTCTTCCGAGTAAAAAACCACTCCGGGTATAGGCTACCACCCGAATCCACTATATCGAGAAAAACTTACAGCGATGGTCAAGACCTATGGTGGCAACTCCACCGACTCAAGTACCTCTATACTGCAAGAACTCAAGGCAACTCCTCAAGCCCGCGAGCCACGGTTTTCTTCAGAACCTCTGAAGTCTCTGAGTAGATTATATCACCAATTGACGCCGGAACTCCGACTACCAAAACTCCTCCTAAAGAACTCTAAAGGATTAGGGATTTTGGGTTAGGTTGTGTTGAAGGTTTATCAAAGAAAGGATTTCACCATTAACAAAGAAGACATAAGATTCAAAGAGTCTTCAAGGTGAAATCAAAGAGAGTTGAAAGCTTTGAGAGATTTGGCTCAAGAGAAATATGCTTCAACTAATGAGATTGGCGGCTAAGGGTTATATTTATAGGTAGGGTGAAAACCTAGGGTTTTGCAGGCCAAAAACGCGTTCAGATCGCAGTCGCGTTCGAACGCTTACTAGAACGCTACACGAACGCGCCCTTTCTGTGAAGACTCGTTCGAACGTCAATCGAACGCACAACGAACGTGAGCTCTCTGGAATGCTCCCGTTCGAACCCCACAAGAACTTGCCTCGAACGTTTGCTCTCTGGAATGTGCCCGTTCGAACCCAATAGAGAACGTGACACTAACGCCAACCGTTCGAACACTGCAACGAACGCACCACGAACGTATGTCTGATGCACAGCAGCCAGAAACCAGTCCAATTGCACAAAGATCTTCAAGATTACAACTCAATTGAACTTGTTTTGTCACGGACACATGCCAATAAAAATGGAACTAACAGTTTATTTTCGTGGCTACTGCCGAGAGGGAGGAGAGAGTGCATGAGTGTTTTGATTTTTGTCTTTTTGAACGAGAGGGTGTTTAGGGTTCTTTTTTGTTGTTTTTGCCGTGAATTGTGAAGAAAAGAGAGAGGGAAAAGAGCTTGTGGGAGGGCTGCCGTGGAGAGTCTCTAGGGTTTCATTCTTGTGTGTTTTTATATTAGTGCATTAGTGTTTCATGGATTAATTAGAAAAGGAAATCAATTAAATTAGGTGTGTCATTTTAGGTGGGTAATTTCATTAAATTGGTGAGTATTTTTATTATTTTGGTAGGTGGTTATTTAGATTTAATTTGTTTATTTAATTTGAATTGGAATTAATTTAATTGGATTTAATTTGTGAATTTAATTTAATTAATTCAATTGGTTTGTGATTTTTAAATTTAACATTTAATTTATTTAATTTAGGAATTTAATTTAATTTCAATTTAGTTATTTTAATTTCATTTCAATTAATTATTTAATTTAATTTAATTGATTTTAGTTTAATTGGTTTCAATTGATTTTAGTTTAATTTGTGACATATATATTAAATGTTTTAATTATTTAATTTGTGAGATGTGTTTTAAATGTTTTAATTACTTTTAAATTCAATTTGTGACGTGTGTTTTAAAACGGAGGTCCAACAAGCGAACCCGAAGCTAATCCAGCGAATAAGAACTAATCAAAATACCGGTTCCCTTCCGACGATCGTTTCCCGCAACTTCCTCGACTAAAAAAAGTAGTGCCTCCAACTGAGACTCATCATCGGGTTTCACATGTAAAAATGCAATGCCTACACACATACAACCCATGTTCATATGTTACTGTGTATGTTGATAATATCTGTCAAATGAGCATATGAAGATCAAATTTAATCAATATTATGGAGAATTCAAAATTTTAAATGATTCAAAAAGAAAGGAACAAAAATAAATTATTACGAATTAAATTGAGATACGTCTCAGGAGACAAAAAAAAATCCTTACACTGCCATCTCCGAATAACAATTTCACTTGGTTAGTCAAAAATTTATTGTTAGTTTGTGTGTAGTTTTTTTTTTTTTTTTTTTGAAAAACACAAAAATATTAACACATCACTTTTTTTTAACACATAAAATAACAACAAAGCAAAAACAACATAAAAGAAAACTTTTTTTGAACGAAAAACATATCAATGAAACATAAAAATAAAAACTATCTAGTCAACTATTCACTCCCCCAACCAATTTGAGACAGTGTCCTCAATGTCTGAAAATGAAGAAGTAGAGTTTAGAAGACATCACCTGGTTAGTTTGGAATTGACAATTGAATATATCACTATTTAAAAGAAAAGAAAAATTACAGATTAAGATTCAAGTCCACTCTACGCTTCCTGCCACGATCTTTACCAGACCAGTTCAACTTGGAAAGAATGAGGTCGATTTTTGGTTCATAAGCTAAGATTTGGTCATTAAATCATGAGTTTTTCTTACAGTTAGGAATATATCTTTTACCGATTTTGAAATAAACTCATTTCTTTTAGCATCCTCAAGAAATAAAAAAAAATCAAAAAACCCATCAATATTAAGTAGTTGGTAAAGTAAATGGGTTTTTGGTGAATGTTCAAGTTCGCTCATGATGCAACTGTGGATATTTCTTCCAACGTGCCAAGCCCACTTAGTAACGCAATAAAAGCGTCAACATGATTGATCATTTCAGTAAGTCTTTCAGACATACCTGAGACAATGCATTCTTCTCCATTTTATTTTTCGATGAGGTTTTCCTCTGTCAAAGGTTTTGGAATGATCCCCAAAACTTTACTGTCATTTTCTTGCACGGCCTTTGAAACGCACCTCATCAATCTAAGATTGCCACCACCATATACTAAGTGCATGTTTCTTTTCACCATAACTCTACCCAATTCTTATGTCGTCTCAACAAATTTTGGTTTAGTTCTAGAGCTAGTTCCACAAAAGACACAGATATTTGTTGAAGTTGGTTTTAACTCGCCAATATTAAGTTTTTGGTAAACCGAAAATGTAAGCAAATTGACATTGGTTTCAAGATCAAGCAAAACTTGTTCAATTTTTTGATTTCCAATAATACAAGAAATGGTTGGACAACCAGGTTTCTTGTATTTTAATATATTATTGGTGGAGAAAATGGAACTTACCTATTTAGGGAGAAAATCTTTTTTTCTTACTTGATGTTTTCTTTTAACGGTGCAGAAGTCTTTCGGAAATCTGGCATAAGATGGTATCTGTTGGATGGCATCTAACAAAGAAATATTGACCTTTATATGTTTGAATATTTCATATATCTCTGGGAATGGTTCAATTTCTTTATTTTTAATGCCTATGGAAATGGAGGTGCATGAGAAAAATTGTTATCATCAACGACGGGTAATGGTTCATCAACCTCTTCCTTACCCTCTGAATCTAATCTATTTTCAGCTTCGCAAGGTTCAAGAATAGGTCTGTGGATGACTTTACCACTGCGAAGAGTAATAACAAATTTAACTTGGTCTGTGTATTGACTACCAGAACTACCCTCGTGAAGGTTTTGATAACTCTTATGGTTTGGTTGTGGTTGTGCAGGAAACTTTCATTTCTCATTAATGGTCAATGCAGATGTGATTTTGGAGAAAATATCTTTCAGATCAATCAATATTTGCACATTTTGGTTATTGATAGCTTCATGTTTCTCAATGAAGGCATGCAAGGTATCCTCAAGGGTTTTCTTAGGCGGTGGGAAATATGGTGCATAATTTTGGGAGTTTTGAAAATTCTGGTGTACCTGGGGAGGTTGTTGCGGTGGTTGTGCTTGATTATCACTCCTCCAATTGAAGTTTGGATGGTTTCTCCAACCAGAATTGTAGGTTTGAGAGTATGGGTTTGGATTTGGTCTATTTAAGGTGTTTATGGAACTCACTTGGTCATGGACACATTCTTGTAGGGCTGGTAAGGTTGGGCAAACTTATATGACATGTTCATTTGAATTACAGATTTGACAAGTGACTTCTTGAATTGACTTGACATGATCACTTTTCCTCATTTCTAATGCATCGACGTTTGTAGCTAGAGATGCATACTTAGCAAAAAGGTTATGGTCTTCCCTAAGGTTAAACATACCTCTACCAAATGACTATGGTTTTACAGACGACTCATAAGTGCCAACTGCATCCTATTATTGTGCATTCTCTTTTATGTGTTATAGATAATCTAGTGCATCTTCTAGATTTTTGTCCCTAAACTCACAATTACACATCATTTCTACTACTTCTCTACCTTGGGGTGTTAACCCCTCGTAGAAATAGGCAACCAGCCTCCATGTTTCAAACTTGTGATATGGACAAACATTCAACATCTCTTTAAACCTTTCCCAATAATGGTACAGTGTTTCCCCCGACTCTTATGTGAAGGTTGTGATTCTCCTTTTAAAGGAGTTTGTCCTGTGAGAGGAAATTTTTTTTTAGGAACTGTTCTTGTAAATCATTTCATGTTCTGATGGATCCTGACCTAAGGTTCTGCAGCCAAATTTTAGCTTTATCCATGAAAGAAAAGGGAAAAAACTTTAATCGAAATATAGTCATGCTGTAATTTTGGTCTTTGTAAGTGTTACATACCTCTTCAAATTCCCTTAAGTGCTGATAAATATTTTCTGATTGTAGACCGTGGAATGTAGATAAAAATTGGATGACACCTGGCTTAAAATTGAAACGTGATGCATCTGGGGAAAAACAATACAAGATGGTGATCATGTTCTAGTGGGATTCATGAATGTATGAGTGTCATAGGATGGTTAAGATCGCCATGTTGAGACTCGTTTACTTCCTGATCAACTGGATTTTCAACTCGAGTAGGTGGATTTTCATTTTGCTGCTCGGCCAATTTGACAGACGATAAAGGTGATGGGACTAGTGTTTCATGCAACTTAAATGCAAACTATATGCTAAAATTTAAAAATAAAAATACAATACTTACAAAAAGAAAATAATAAACAAGTGGAAAAAAATTAAAATTAAAACTAACAAAAAGTGAAAAGAAAAACAAATAAAGAAAATACAAATACAAATACAAATACAGTGATTTAGATCTAAAAACGTCATCTGATTCTTGTCAGTTCAAATCTCAATTGAATTTCTCGTTCAATTGTCTCAATCTCTCGAATTAAGTTCTCACAAAAAATTATGGAAGAATCTCTGAATGGGGATGGATCAAGAAATTCTTTGGCAAAATGCAAACTCTATTTTAGTTGATTTTTTTGTCTCCTGTAACTTTGAAGAATTAAAAACAGGGTCTGTCTGTATGTGGGATTTATGGGTTCAGGATTCATTTAGGATCAATCGGAATATTTTGGATCTACATACAAAGATGAAAGAAAATAAGATGCAGAAAAAATACAAAAATACAAAAGTATAGAAAAAAATAAAAATAAAGAAAAGAAAGAAAAAAAAATATAAGGATTATTCTATCTACTAAATTTACTCTCCGACAACGGCGTCCAAAACTTGACACGCTTAAAAAGTGGTTATTTATTCCCAAGTATAAAAGTGTCGAAGTAATAAAATAACCCGGTAAGTCCGGGATAGATCCACATGGAATAAATTTAGTAAAAAAAAATAACAATTCGAGTGAAATAAAATTATTGATTTGTTTGAAGTGTTGGAAAATTTTAAATTGAACTACAACAATAAATTAAAATGTTTAGGGTTAGGAGATCTACTCTTAATAATTCAAACACAGAGAAATCTTACTTTTATAATATATAAATTGTTATTATTACCTAGTTAATTTACTTCATGAATTAATTATGCCAAAACATATAAAACCAGTCATAAAGGCGGTGATAATATTTGTCTATAACAAGTCCAGTTAGGTACTCAATTATGCCCAAAAAATAAAATCAGCCATATAAGCGATGGCAAAGTTTGTCAATAATTAATCCAGATTTAAATTACTTATTCAGATTACAATTAATATTAATATATATTGTAACATTAAGAGCTTCACTCTTTACCCCAGCAGGATGAAATTAGCTAATCATGATTTGAAGAAAAAACATGCAAAATTTTATTACCGAAAGAAAAAGAAATTATAAGAAAGCTTAAAAATAAAACATACAAGATACTCTCTCCCGAATTTTACAAGAGAACTTTGAAAGAAAGTGTGAAGAAAATGAGAGGTGAGTACCTCTATTTATAGTAAAAGTTCTCATCTATCAATTATTCATTACAACTTTCCAAATCAAATACAAACAACAAACTTTAACTAATTTATTTTTTTCTTTTTCCTTTTTTGACTTTTTTTTTTAATTTTTGTTGATCATGTAGCAAATATTTATCACAATCCACCTAAAGTGAATTGTGACATTTATTTTATTTATTATTTTTAATTTTTAATTTTTTTTTAATTTTTTAATTTTATTTTCTAATAATTAAAATTACATGCAATATACGTGACTTCTTCATCTATTTCGACCTTGAAAACATCATAAATTAGAAATTTTATGAACTTCAAAGTTGTAGATCTTTGAGTCTTCTTTCATCTGGAACCTGAATCACATTAATCCGATGCCGGAGTAAAAAATTTATGGACAATAAACGAAACTTGTGCAAAAGTGGAATTTTCGAAATTGTACACTGTCAGAACGCTCTTCCAAGTTTCCGACCTGCAAAATCCAAATGTCAAGTCCATTTTTCTAGTTATGTATCCAAGATATTATTTCACCTAAAAATCACAATAAAAATATATAAAACATAAATTTAATTATTATTTTACAAATGTGCTAAATTAATGAGATTAATGAAATTATAAGTGTAAAATGATTAGTTTCTATTTTATTAAGTATACACTTTTTATTGTTCATCACTTCCAATTTAGAGGATATGTCCCTTCATCTTGTGTTTTTCCCAAAAGGCACTTCTTAAGGGACATATCTCTCCTACACTTTAACTATATATATTTAGAGAATTTCCAACAATCCCCCACAGTCTTGAAATAGGTAGCTTTCGCCTTAAACCTTTCCTAGTGAATGCCAATCGGATTACTTGACAAACCAGTGACCCATAGTCTTAAATGTTTCGCCGTTGGTGTAAACCAAGACAATTGCCAACACACAGCTTTATTTCGACCATTTCCCATTCTACGGTTGTGTTAATTTCAGCCATGAATATCAGTTGTGTTAATTTCGGCCATGAACATTGGTGATGTATTCATCAAGTACTTTAGGGAATTCAGCCTTTAAAACTCCAATGGAAGCGGTCTCACTTCTTACTTGAAATGCGTGATCTACTATAAATAGGTAATATGCCTTAACCCCCATTAGGACTCTTCTCATAATATAGTGATCATTTAAAGCCTTAGCTTAACCTTGACAGACAGCACTCTGCGTCATTAGAGGAATAAGAAAGAGAATAAAACTCTACAGTGCTTGTTTTGAATTGCACAAAGTTTCAGTTGTCCCTTTTGAACCTAGATCTTGGGATCTCCAGTCAGCTAGGTTGGGTTTCCACAGTGACAATTCTTAATTTATAGGCTTCAACCTCATTCCCCTCGATGACTTCTCAACTTGCTCTTTACACGGTTGCACCACCAAGTGTAAAAATAAATCCACTCGTAGATTTTGAATCCACTGTATCGGATATCCAGTTTGCATCGATGTATCCCACTAGAACAACATGATATCTCGTATAATGCATACCATATTTTGAAGTTTCTCTCAAATACCTCAAAACTCTTACTATGGCTTTCCAGTGGTTATGTCCTGAATTACTCGTATATCTGCTAAGTCTGTTTACAGCTTGAGCGATATCAGGTCGTGTGTAATTTGTGAGATACATCAGACTTCTGATTTTTCTCGAATACTCTAATTGCGATTCACTTGAGCCAGTATTCTTTGATAAATGAAGAATTAGGTTCACATGAGTTGTAGCCACATTTAGATCTCCTTTATTATATTTCTCAAGTATCTTCTCAACATAATGAGCCTGAGATAATATGTACCCCTCTGATGTTCTAGAAATATTAATACCTAAGATCACATTAGCTACTTCTAAATCTTTCAAATCAAATTTGCTGGTCAATACTTTCTTGGTAGACTGAATCATCTCATCATTACTACCAATTATCAACATATCGTCTATGTAGAGACACACAATGACATATCCCTTTTGAGTTGATTTAGTGTATACACATTTATCACACTCATTGATTTTGAACCCACTTGACAACATCTCTTTTTCAATTTTTTCATGCCATTATTTAGGTGCTTGTTTTAATCCGTATAAAGATTTTACAAGTTTGCACACCTTCTATTCTTGTCCAGGAACATTGAAACCTTCTAGTTATTCCATGTAAATATCTTCATCTAATTCACCATTTAAGAATGTCTTCTTCACATCTATTTGATGTATTTCAAGACTAAATATAGCTGCTATGGTTATAAATATTTTTTTTATCTATAACCTTTTATGACAAGTCTTGCCTTGTATTTATCTATTGATCCATCCGGCTTCATATTTTGTTTGAAAATCCATTTGTAGCCTAGCGGCTTACAACCTAGAGGAAGATCAACCAACTCACAATTATGGTTTTGAAGGATAGAATCAATCTCGCTATTGATAGCCTCTTTCCAAAAATGTGCCTCTGAAGAAGGCATTACTTCCTTATAGCTTAGAGACTCATTTTCTAACAAGTATGTCAAAAAATAAGGTCCAAATGACTAAGACATTCTAGCTCTTTTGCTACGTATAGGTTTATTTTCCTCAATATTTTCATGTTGATATAATTCTTGGTCAACTTGATCACTGCCTTTAACAGTATCAATAGTTCTTTTGATAGACCATGTTCTTCGCTTTCCTTATAAGGAAATGTCTCTTCAAAATATGTTGCATTCCTTGACTCAATTATCATATGTGGATTGATGTCAGGAATTTCATACTTATGTACCAAGAATCGATACGCACTATTATTGTGAGGATATCCAACGAATATACAATCAACATTCTAGGTTCCTATTCTAACCCTCTTAGGTTTAGAAACCATCATTTTGGCAAGACACCCAAATACTTTCAGATATTTGTAGGAAGGTTCGTGACCTTTCCACAATTCATATGGTGTCTTGTTCAATATTATATGAGGTAGCTTGTTCAGAACGTAGTTTATGAAAAGCAAGACTTCCCCCCCATAAGTTCTGGGGTAAACCAAAACTTGTCAACATAGCATTCATCATTTCCTTCAACGTTTTGTTTTTGCGTTCCACAATCCAGTTTTGTTGAGGCGAATAAGGAGCAGTAGTTTCGTGAATAATTTCATGATTGGAACAATATTCACTAAATGATGACACATATTCACCTTCTCTATCACTTCTGATTCCTTTGATTTTCTTGCCAAGATGATTTTCAACTTTGTTCTTATAGTGTATAAAGCTCTCAATAGTTTCATCTTTGCTACTTAGCAAATACACATAATAGAATCTTGTGCTATCATTGATAAAAGTGATAAAGTATCTTTTACAGCCTCTATTTTGCACAAGATTCATATCACACACATCGGTGTGTATAAGTTCCAAGGGTTTAGAACTTCGTTCTATGTAATGAAATGATGCTATATTCATTTTTGCTTCAACATATGCCTCACATTTATGTTGGTTATCAATTGTAAATTTAGATATAAGGTCTCTGTTAATTAATTTACATATTTTATCATAATTAACATGTCCTAACATTTCATGTCATACATTTTGTGACTCAATAACATAAGTAGAAGATGTAGCTTTATTATTAGCACTGTGTCGATTGACAGTCATTACATTGAACTTGAAAAGACCCTCAATGATGTATTTTTTTCCTAAATAGACATCATTCTTCCGAATATCATAAACATAAAAACTTATCAGAAACAAATACAAACTTGAAAGCATTCTTGCTAAGGAGTGAATGTGAAACCAAGTTCTTCTGAATATCAGAAACATGCAAAATATTCTTCAATGTAAGCTTTTTCCGAGATGTCATCTTCAGAATTATTGTGCCTTATCCAACCACTCTAGAGGTAGATGAGTTTCCCATTGTCATATGATCGCCACTATCGACCTTCTGATACGAGAAAAACATTTTACTATCAGCACAGATATGACGAGTAGCCCTAGTGTCTACCCACCATTCTCTCAGATTCCCAACCAAGTTTGCTTCTGTTACAACTGCTGAGAGGTTCATCTCTGAGATATCATCAGTTAGCTGCTCATCTTCAGTGACATGGGCCTCATTTTTCTTTTTCTTGCCTTTGTCCTGAGACTTCTTATTTCTGCAGTCATTTGCCATTTGATCGTTTTTTCCACAGCTGTAGCACTTCCCCTTGAACTTCTTGTTTGCTTGGGAAGAGTCAGCTACACTGTTCTTTCTCTTTTTGCTACCATTTCCACCATAGACGATGTTGGCCTTAGACTCCATAGTCTTGTAGCTAGCCTTCTCGGACTTCATGTTGTCCTCTTCGATCCTCAATCAAACTCCAAGGTCTTCAAGACTCATCTGTTTCTTTTTGTGCTTCAGATAGCTCCTAAAGTTATTTCATGATGGAGATAACTTTTCAATGATTGTGGTAATTTAAAATGTCTCGCAGAGTTTCATTCCCTCATCCAATATTTCATGAATGATTAACTGAAGTTCACACAACTGAGATATCATCGTCCTTGAATCTACCATCTTGTAGTCCAAGAACCTACTCACGATAAATTTCTTCTGTCCGGCATCCTCGATTTTGTATTTCTTCTCGTGAGATTCCCAGAGAATCTTCGCAGAAGTCATGCCTTGGTACACATTATACAAGGGTATTGTCAAGTCCTCCTAAGAAGTAGTTCTTACACAAGAAGTCATCTGACGATCATGTCTCTTCTCACAATTGCTTAGATGATTCTGTTTCTCCCTCCACAAGACCCAGGGTATCTTTGAGATACTTAGCCAACTGCAGTATTGTCAGATAAATCAACATTTTACTTTGCCATTGTTTAAAGTTTGCTCCATCAAACTTTTTCGATTTCTCCCCAAGAGCGATCGGTAGTGTGATATTTCCACTAGTCATGTGTAACTGAAAAATCAACAGTAATCAATAAGTCTACAAAAGATAAATTACACAACGATCAAACATATGATCTTATTTAAGTGATATACTAAGAATCCATTCGTTGTTATATTGTATAGTAGTACCAAATGACATAAGTCCTTGAATTTATAACCAATGTTTCTTATGATAAATGAATAACGGAAAATTCCCAAAGGACGAGGGGGTCCGAAGTAACCACTTAAATCTCTACCCACTTAGGCTCTTATCGTTTTATTGACACAATATCTTTTAAACACATTCTTAATAAAATATCTTAGACATTCAAACATAGTATTATACTTCAATTCACAATACAATAATAAAAATGTGTAAATTTATATGTGTATATGTATAAGTCAATCAAGCTTGGACGAAACCACTTGTGTAAAGTTACACTTTTAATTCTCACCCAAGTATGCAACACACAATTAATTTTCAACTTTATTACTATGTGTATGCTTGTGATAATTGAACACCCTTATATTAACTTAAACCTATACTACCGCGTTTATAATAATACAATATACGATTTTATTAAGTTAACATTAGTGCATGTATGCAATACATGTATATCATATGGTAATATAAATTAATATAAGTATATGTTATTATTTATTAATCTAAAATAATTCCAGGGTTAATTTCGTTAGTGTCACGTTCATTCATTTGTTCGAACGAAACTTTCTAGTGAGTTCACGTTCGTGTAGCGTTCGTAAACGTATTCGAACGAAATTTTCCAGAGAGTTCACGTTCGTCAACGCGTTGCGTTCATAAACACGTTCGAACTTTCTTTAGCAGAAGACTAGCGTTTGAGTTGCGTTTGAAGACGCGTTCGAATGAAACTGCGTAAAACAAAATTTTTACGTACGCGTTTGTCGGTCGTTCGAACACTCATGCGTATTTTTCATGCACATAACACATTTTCCAAGTATAAGACTATTTAAAACATGTAAAATTTGATTTAACGACACTTTAAAAGTAATAAGTTCTTAAGATTGTTAGAGAATATGTGTTATCAAATAAAATTTAACATGCAAATTTATCTAAATCACCCACTAACATGCCAAAATCAGAAAATGACTAAGAAACTTAGAAAAACCTAAAAAATATTGAAGATGATGATAAAACATAAACCAAGTCGAGTTGTCTCTGTCCTTAAGAACTTATTAGCCCCGCATTGGTGCTCTACGGATGTCTTGTGACTAATGTTCTCCCAGGATTACTTAGATGCTTCTTGTATAAGGGGCACTCCTCTCACAAGAACTTGAACAAAGGAAAAATGGAGGAAACTCTCTTTTAAACTACTCACTAATTATGATAGAATGTTGGAATTTCTAGATTGTAGAGAATAAACCTAAGCCCCCCCTTTTATAGGCATGAAAATGTGTCTTTGTGGGCACCCTTTTGGCTTAGGGTGTAACTCTCCTAAGGGTTATACTCATTTCTTCTACCTTTTGGAGCCTAGAGGTGTATTCTTCCAATTTAGAGAACATGTCCCTTCAACTTATGTCTTTCCCATAAAATACTTCTTAATGAACATGTCTCTCCTACACTTAAACTATATATATTTAGAGAATTTACAACATTTAATATGTTAAAATCCACTACAGGTTTAAAAAAAAAAATTTAGGGATAAAATAATTTTTTGAAGATAATAAAAGTGAGTAAAGTTCAAATTAATTTTTTTTTAACTCCCACCTCTTAAGATTCGAAGTTGATCAAGTGGCCAATCAAATAAAATTATTTAAAAACCATCAAACTCCTTGAGTTATAGCTCAAATGCATATATGTGATTTATATTCAACTTAGGTGGCACCAACTACCTTGTCCTGCCTAATAAAAGAGAAGTTAACAGATAAGTTGTTGATAAGCTTTTGTCTCATTGATCTGTCTCATCGAGAAGATGCATGTAGTGTCCCGTAGCTCAAGGAATTATCTTTCAAAGAACTGTGCCGGTCAAGCCTTGTTAAACTCTATTCTGTGAGAAAAATTGTAAACAAAAGATTGGGCGGATGAATAGAATAATGAGATGGTTTCTTTTGTTTGTTAATTTTCTTTGACTACTAGTTTTTGGGTTATTTTTGTGAGAGTTGATGGTGAATTAGCCAACTCCGTTGTCAGCACTACTTTATCTTATTTATATTTTTGATTGGCAAAAAAAGTTTTGATAAGCATTAAGTTATGATCCTTAAATACTTCTCAAGAATTATCATAATTAGCCAAAAATTAAGACCATAATCATGTGTGTGATAACTGCGGTTTATATCAACTTATTCCGACATCCTTAACCTATTATTTTATTATGTTTCGAGTCATTTAATGTCATTTATAGTTTATTTTATGTCTTGTTTGTAGGAAGCATTAGAACATCAAGAATGGCGCAAATACGCGTGTTTCGGGACCTATTGGGAGCATCGGAATCAAGAACAGGCAAAATCAGCATCAGTTGTGCACTGAATTTAAAAGGCTACAACTTTTGATATAGAAAGATTTACGAGACACATAATATATTGATTTACATGTATTCAATGAGATCTAGTCAATTGTACGCACTGGCGCCAATAAGTGCGGTTTATATCAACTTATTCTGACATCCTTAGCCTATTATTTTATTATGTTTCGAGTCATTTAATGTCATTTATAGTTTATTTTATGTCTTGTTTGTAGGAAGCATTAGAACATCAAGAATGGAGTAAATACGCGTCTTTCGGGACCTATTGGGAGCATCGGAATCAAGAACAGGCAAAATCAATATCAGTTGCGCACTGAATTTAAAAATGCTATAACTTTTGATCTAGAAAGAGTTACAAGACCCATAATATATCGATTTACATGTACTCGATGAGATCTAGTCAATTGTATGCACCGGCACCGCGACGCCCTCGGCAGAACCAGTCCCATATAATTTCCAGAGAGATGGGCACCGCGGCGCCCAAAGACCGGCACCCCGGTGCCCCATAGCTTCCCAAAAGCCAAATGTTAAGGTTTTAACAACAATAGGGACCCCAAGGCTTTATGATAAATAGATTAGTTCATCCAAACTCAAGAGATGAGGCTAATACACAGCACAGAACACAAAACACTCAATTTTAGAGAGATCCAATGAGGAGGATTGAAGAGCGACAAGAGGAGACGAAGGCGGTGACTCCGAAGAGGAAGAAATTCAATTCGGGTTTTATCTTCTTATTTCTTTCTTAGAACTGTAATGATTTCCATTAGTCATGAACTACTCCTTAATTGTAGAGGAGGATGATGTAATTGATGCTTGAACCTTGTATTGTTTGCTAATTTTGTTATGAAGTTTTATTGAGTTATTTATATTCTTTTGAGTTTAATGCTTCTTGGTTGCTGGCCACAATTAAGATGATGAATGTTTAGAATCTATCACTCGAGAGAGAGGATTTTGAATAGATCTAGAGAGTATAACCTAGGAGTTTTATAGAGTTCGAGAGAATATATAAGTTCCTTTGAAGTCGTTAACATAGAATCACAAAGCGTAACGAGTTGTTAACTACTAGATTTTTATAGAGATATCGAAGTCTGTAGTTGATGATATTTTCACTGATACTCGAGAGAGAGAGTGGATATTTTCGGAATCTTGACTTATAAACAATACTACTGAACAAGTTAATTGGCATGATAACTACAAATGGGATAGTTAGGTGAAGTCGGACTCTAGAATGTCTATCGTATTAGTTCCTCTTATCCAATATATTTATACATAATATTTATTTAATTAAATCTTTGTTAATTTTCGTCTAAATAAAGTTAGGATTATCAATTTTAGTACTTAGTGCGAGTTTAACACAATCCATGTGGGTTCGACACTCTTCACTCATATTTATACTAAAACTTGACACCGTACACTTGCGGTACGATATAAAATATCACAACAGTATGTATAAACGATAAGATATTAAGATAGTCCTCAAGGACGTGACTTGGTGGTGTAGGATTCAGGATCTCACCTTGAGGTTTTGGGTTCGAATTCATGGAGTGCGTTTCTTGTAAGAGCCTGAGACAATCGGGGTTTTACCTACTCCGCTTAAGTTTGGAAGAGATGGTTTAGTGGCGGGGTTTCCAACAATTCAAAAAAATATCATTGTCATTATAACATGTAAATATGACAAGTATCTTGGCCATAATAAAAAGTATCCAATAATACAAATATGATGTAATTCCTGAAATATATGTGATTGATTAAGTTCGTTATTTATCATTTCAAGCATTGTATAAATTGGTATTTATGGTACAACTATGAGTGAATGTTTATCCTCTATTTACCATCTTAAAAAAAATTGTAATATTAGAGTCAAATTTATGTATGAATGGACCCATTTTCTTACCATGTGAGAGATACCAATCAAAAATCCGGCTTGCACAGAGTGTGTAAAGAAAAGAATCTCACCTTGTTTGTGAATTAATCTTGATTAGCATACAAGGCTTGTTAGTTTTTAGGTTAAATAAGGTTTATGTGTTGGTAATAGTTAGTAATAAAGGAGAGATTTTATATCCCACATAGAAAGGGCCTTTGAGAATAAAATATGTTTATAAGGCTTCTCACACGTAATTGCTTAAATTGGAATTGGAAGGTTATGTAGGGAAATACAAATATTTGATATACTTTATTTAAAGTGAAAGACGGGCACCTGTGCTTGATAAAATTCTGGATTTTATTTTTGACATTTTTTTGGTTTAAATTAAAAATTATTCAAGCCAATAATTATGTTTTAAACCAAGAGTTGTGACTTTAGTGATCTATATATACATATTTCCTTTTCTGAATAAATACAACTTCGTATACTCTTTCTATTCTAAAAAAAAAAAAAAATTATTCTTTACATGTTCTTGTGAGAGTTTCTAGATTTTGCTGTCTGGAAATTTCGTGTGACTTTTTATGCCCTTAAGAAATTACCATTAATTTAGCAGCAAAATAGTGGGGACATAATTCCTTTAAAGACAGTAAATACACATTCAAACTCTTCTTTTTTATTTTTTTCCTAACATTATGAGCTTATATATTTTTAATTGTCCCTAAAAGACAGTACTTACATTAGAATTAAGATAGCAATAATAATAATAAAGATCCCTAAAGGACAGAACTCACATTGGAATTAAGATGACAATAATAAAAATAAAGATCAACTTGTCTCTTTGAAATGGTAAAACCACCAAGGCCGTCTATATTTGGTTTTTATTTTATGCTATAAACCACCAAGGCCGTCTATATTTGGTTTTTATCTTATGTCGGCTCATTAAAAAAAATAATAATAATTATGATGATTTCAAAAGGGTTTTTTGTGATAGTTTTCAAACCTTTATCTTATGTAGGGTCATAAAAAATCTCGATTTTTTTTTATGACGGTTCTTAAAAAAAACCGTTATAAAAAGTGGGATTTTTATGACGGTTCATACAAAAAAACCGTTATAAAAAGTCGACTTTTTATAACGGTTCTTAAAAAATCATCATTTTTTCGATGTATTAAAAAATATATATAGTAAGGCATACTATGGACCCCATCTAACCAACCACATGTGGGCTGATACATATACTTTAGTACCACCCAATAGTCGACCCAATCTAAACTGTATATTATATATGTGTGTGTAATGCACTTAAATTTCTTCTTCATCGTCACCATCATCATCCTCCCTACAAACCGTCATAAAAATGAACTTTTTAAGTGTTTATATTTTGGTTTGTGATTGCACTACGCTGTTACTTGTTTAATATTTTATTATATAAAATTTAAGGGATAGTGCCGCCCCTCAAATTTTTTTCCAACTACTATATTATTAAGTAAATAATAAAAATACTATCATAAATTTATAAATTATAAAATTATAAAATTTCTCTCAAATAATCTTTTCGCTTCACCCATGTTGGCAATTACATGAGTGAAACATGTCATCCGAATATATTTTTGGAGATCTACACAATGATAAGCACGGAACTATGAACGGAGGCACCGCACTCATGGTAACCCAATCTCCCCGCTGTCAAGCAGCAGTGCTAAGCTCAATTGAGGTAGTGCGGCTCGTAAATCATTGTTGTTTGATGGTGGCAAATCGGCCTGCCGCGCATGTTTTGCCTCTGATATTCCGTTCATAGTTCCATGCTTACCATATATGTATATGTATATATATCACTACTACAATAATAGGTAGGGGTGGGCAAAAAAAACCGACCAAACCGAACCAAACCGCAAACCGAACCAAACCAGACCGAATTTACGGTTTTTTTTAACGGTTCGGTTTGCGGTTCGGATTGGCCCACCCCAAACGGTTTACGGTTCGGTTCAGGAGCTAATCCGAACCGCACCTATTAAACCGAACCGAACCGTTATAATTAAAAAAAATTATATATTTTTATAAAAAAAATTGTAATTTTCTTTTAATTTTATTTTATGTTTTCTT
The DNA here is from genome assembly GCA_019454045.1 of Zanthoxylum bungeanum. NCBI lineage: Eukaryota > Viridiplantae > Streptophyta > Magnoliopsida > Sapindales > Rutaceae > Zanthoxylum > Zanthoxylum bungeanum. Next base: position 12,720 of record SKCR01006560.1, on the reverse strand, counting down.
TTTATTAGTATGTTAATATTTTTATTCTTAAATTTGTTGTTAATATATTTATTTGTTAATACTTTTGTTCTTCAATTTATTTGTTAATACTTTTATTCTTAAATTTTTTGTTTTATGGTAGCATCATTATTCTTGAAAGTAAGATGTTGGATTTGTTTCTTAATTAGAATGATGATAGCATTATTGTTCGAGGTAATTTTTAAAAAAATACAAGAATTAATTGTGCCTCATTTTTCAATCCTTTATGGAGTGCATGTGTTCCCTTGAGTCACAGCTTACACCCTAACACTTTATACTATTTGTTTAATAGACTAGTTTTTTTTTTTTTTTTCACTTAAGTGGCTAAAAATTTATTTTAAATATAATAATCCGTAAACCGAACCGAACCAATCCGTAAACCGCTGGTTTAAAAAATTTTCAATCCGAACCAAACCGTTATTTAATGGTTTGGTTTGAGAGGTAAAAAATCCGAACCGTAAAATATGGTTTGGTTCGGTTTTTAGCAAAAACTGAACCAAACCGAACCGCGCCCACCCCTAATAATAGGAATAGCCAACACCTTAAAAGAAATCGGTTTACCAATTAACCGATTTGGTAAGTAAAAGATATCAGTTTTATTTTAAACCGTTTTCTTTTGCAATAGAATTTAAATCACTTTTAAATACAATTAGTTTTAACAACGGTTTTAGTTTATAAACGATGTCTTTATCTAATAGGAAAGAAATCACATATTAATAACCGTTGTCTTTACCTAATATGAAAGAAATCTCATAATTAAAAATAGTTGTCTTTAAATCTAATAGGAAAGAGATCACATATTAAAATATTTTCTTTTAATTAATGTGATTTCGTTAAGTAAAAATTGGAATTGACTTCATTGTTTTTCTAACTTTAATAAATAGAAATAGACACTACAAGAAATTCTATGTTTTGTGGCGAAAATTATTGGGGAAATAAATTTCGTCACTAAAAAAAATATTTAAATCCATTTTATTTACAGACCCATTTTTTGACATTTTTGAGCACAATACTCTTACGAAACCCTAACCCTCCATGTTTTTCCTCCACCAAAACGAAACACAGACCCAATTTCAAACCCCCACCCCCCATTTTCGACTTCCTCTTCACTAACCATTTCTTCTTCATAAAAAATCCTCCTGACTACCTGTTCGTTTCCTACCCCCAAGCATCGACATCAAAAATTCACACTTCTTCAAAATTCCCAAACATCTCCACGACCGGCTAGGCATACGTCTGCGATTCCCGATGGCAACAAGACTTCTAGGCAAGCCATGGTTCAACTCCCCTCTCCAACAGAACCCCTGCTTCACTCCAAATGAATATTTTTTTGCATTTTGCATTTTTATTTTCGAGTCTCATTTGTCAGGTAATTTTTAGATCTAATGTAAATCCAACTGATGTGTGTTGATTTTGTGTTTCAATGCATCATTTACTCTTGTTAATTAATTTTTGAATTGGGTTTTTAATTATCCATTAGTGCTTTTCTGGGCAAGTTTTGATGTTAGTTTTTAAGTTTAAAAAATTAGATTAATCGGCAGTTTCTTATTGGAATTTTCAGTTGTGGACCCTGCATGTTATTTATATGCCTTGTTTAAAGTGATAAAGAAGCCCCAAGATTATCTGAGAGTGGTTTTCAATTTTTGGTATGCATTTTAATCACAAGATTTTGGATTCCATCTGGTTTGAGCGTAAGTGGCTGTAAGTTTGTTCACGTGGTTGCCTTCTCTGTGTGAGAAGTTTGCCAAAAACAACTCTTTTTACTCTTTTTGGAGTAGTTTGACTAATTTTCTAAGCTTGACTCATTTCAATTTGTACAATGATTTGCTTATAAGAGTTGAGTGAGTTTCTAATATGTTTATTTACTTCGCAAAATAATATGTTCTGCTAACTCTTTTTGATTCATTTTTGATATTCTTATTCATACTTTTCTTGTCATCGATAAAATCTAGCTTATCATCTAGTTTTAGAAATTTTCACCGTGTTATGACTGCTTCTTGATTTCATTCTACAAATTTATATTCTTTCTAGAGGAACAAATAAGAATTAATTTTTTGTTACTTTTTTTAGGCATTTGTACAATCTCACGAGGGAGAGCATATTTCTTGGATCCAATTCGAGAAGAAGTTCATCGTGATATTAAGGATATTGTCAATAAGTAAGTCTTGTAATTTATTTTTTGTTTTTATTTTATTGATTTTTTAAAAAAATAAGGGACATATTTATGTTATATTTCCTTGGCATATTTCTTACAAGGCATTAAAAATGTTTGCAACTCAGAAGCAAAGCATGTTATGGAAATCTATAGCTTGGAAGAGTGTTATGATATACATATTTTAACTTAACTAATCAATTTAATTTTTTTTCATAAAATTATTAATAAGTTGAATTGGTTATAGTGTCCAAAGCAACCTACAAAATTGTGTCATGTAGAGCTACAAAGAGTGAATCCATTATATATGTGAATGTTAGTGGAACTTGAAAAATGACCTATGAAAAATAGATGATTAATTTATTTATTTTTATGTGTTATTATTGCAGTTTCAAGGAAGGAATGAATACATACACTCAAGAAGAAATTGATGGGATGCGAAGTGAATGGGCAGAATTTGTAGCATAAGAGATATGAAATTTAAATTTGTTGATATTTTTTTGGTTTATTTTTTAAAACTCAACTACTTTGTTCAAGTGATTTTTTAAGGCTTATGGTTTCAATGAGGATGAAAAGAAAAAAACTGTATGGACAAATTCAAATCATAAATATTTTTATTAAATGAATTTTATGTTTTATCATATTGTGTTCTAATGATTTTTATGATGAATCATTTAAATTTGCAATAAAAAAATACATATGAATTTTATGACCTCAGTTGACAACATTTAAAAACGGTTATGATATAATAAAAATTTATTTCTTTTTTTACTTAAAGACAACATTTTGTATAAGCGATTTCTATTCAAATAGATATGAAGTCGGTTTTAATCAAACCGATTTCATTTCACAAATATAAAGACATCGAAAATTAATAAAAATACTGATTTCTATGACAATTCGAAAGACATCGCTTTTACGAATAACCGATGTCTTTCGAAACTTTCTAACATCAATTATTAAATGATCTAAAAAAGAAAGATTTAACAACACCTGAATAGAAAACACTTTTGAAACCGATGTCTAAACTAATAGACATCGTTTAAAAACCGACTTCTTTATGCCTTATTGTAGTAGTGTTATATATATATATATATATATTATATATATATATATATATATATATATATATATATATATATATATATATATATATATATATATGAAATGATGTGATATCATGAATTAATAAATATATATCATGTGGAATTGTACTAAATATAATTATTATTTTAAATATAATCATTGTGAGAATTTGTGAAGCCAAATGCATATCAACATTTGCTTGATTAGAACTTACAAATGAAAGGCCTTTATATAGGCATTAAACAACTAACATAATAAATACACAACTACTATATTAAACACAACTACCAACTAAACTCTACACAACTATCAACTACACAACTACTATCAACTACATAACTACTAACACAACACATAACTACTAACAACACAACACACAACTAACATCCAACATCCCCCCTCAAACTCAATGTGGTTTAGACGAAACCAAATTGAGTTTGGAAACAAGTGTACTGTAACGTCCCGGAAGAAAGGATTTGGTGAAGACATCAGTTAGTTGATCATCAAAGCAGAGATAAGACTTGTTCGGAAACAGGGACAAGCAGATAAGACCTGTTCGAAAACAGGGACAAGCAGATAAGACCTGTTCGGAAACAGGGACAAGCATATAAGACCTGTTCGAAAACAGAGACAATGAGATATCCATAGATCGGAACACTGGCTCTGATGCCATGTGAGAATTTGTGAAGCCAAATGCGTATCAACATTTGCTTGATTAGAACTTACAAATGAAAGGCCTTTATATAGGCATTAAACAACTAACATAATAAATACACAACTAATATATTAAACACATCTACCAACTAAACTCTACACAACTATCAACTACACAACTACTATCAACTACATAACTACTAACACAACACATAACTACTAACAACACAACACACAACTAACATCAACAATCATCATTTATTTAATTATTTTTTACTATTTTAACACATATAAAAAGATATTATTAGATTAATAAATGGGTTGCGTTATATCATAATTGTATATTATAATTTTTCCATTTTGAATCTACGGGTTATCTAAATACGAGAGATTAATCAAATGATCATATGAGATTACTATTATATCCTTGAGTTGACTTTCTGGTTTTAACAAAACATTAATTCATATAACAGGAAAAAAAAAACCCGATCACCGACATTTTAGGCTAAAGTTATCTATCAATTCAAATACCCGCAACCAGTTTCTCAGCTGTTAAAAAAATGTTCACACAGGAAAATTTTTGTTGAGCCTCGTCCCGCTGGCGCCTCCTTTGTTGAACCTGTACAAAACAAAATTAAGAGACAACAAGCTCCTTGTTGTTTGTTTTTTAAAAAGCTTGATTCTATAAGTTTAATTTGTCGATTACAAATGGATGGTAAATATTTCTCAAACTCATATTTAAATAAAAATCGAGATATTAATGGAAGTTCTTCTTAAGATAAATTAGTTGTTCCGTCGGCTCAGCTGCAAGCATTAATGTTTATGCCTCTATATATCTTCCACTGTTGCGGGTCAAACATAATAAAAAATCATCGTCATTATAACATGTAAATATGACAAGTATCTTGGCCATAATAAAAAGTATCCAATAATACAAATATGGTGCAATTCCTGAAATATATGTGATTGATTAATTTCGTTATATATCGTTTCAAGCATTGTATAAATTGGTATTTATGCCACAACTATGAGTGAATGTTTATCCTCTAGTTACCATCTTAACAAGTTTTTGTAATATTAGAGTCAAATTTATGTATGAATGGACCCATTTTCTTACCATGTGAGAGGTACCAATCAAAAAGCCGGCTTGCACAGAGTGTGTAAATTAAGAAAATAATCTCACCTTGTATGTGAATTAATCTTGATTAGCATACAAGGCCGCTTAAACAATCATTAACTTAGTTTTTGGGTTAAATAAGGCTTATGTGTTGGTAATAGTTAGTGATAAATGTGATACTTCCTATCCCACATAAAAAGGGCTTTGAGAGTGGAATGTGATTAAAAGGCTTCTCACACTTAATAGGTTAAATTAGAGTTGGAAGGGAGGGAAATACAAATATTTAATATATGTTATTTAAAGTCAAATATGGGCACTTGGGGTTAGAATTTAAAATTCCGAAATTAATTAAGATAATTTAATTAATTTTGAATTTTATTTTTTGATAGTTTTTTTTTTTTTTGTTTAAATTAAAAACTGTTTCAAGCCAATAATTGTGACACACATACGTATATCCTCTTCTGAATAAATACAACTTCATATACTCTTTATATTCTAAAAAAAACGTATTCTTTACAAGTTTTTAGACGAATTTCTAGATTTTACTGTCTGTAAATTTTGTGTGCCTTTGTATATCCTTAAAGGAATTATCATTAATCCAACAAGAACATAATGAAAGCATATTTCCTTTCAAATTCTTCTTCTTCTTTTTTCCCAAACATTATGAGCTTATATATTTTTAATTGTCCCTAAAAGACAGTACTTACATTAGAATTAAGATAGCGATAATAATAATAAAGATCCCTAAAAGACAGAACTCACATTGGAATTAAGATGGCAATAATAAAAATAAAGATTAACTTGTCTCTTTGAAATGGTAAAACCACCAAGGCCGTCTATATTTGGTTTTTATTTTATGCTATAAATACGCTCTTACTTAGCTCTCGACTTCATAACTCAAAACCCAAAAGAAAGAAGAAGTCAAAGCAGCTACTGAAGATGTCAAGAAGTTGTCCATCTGGTGAGTTTGATAAATCCTTAACAAATTAATATCTTTACTAAGTAAGCTTGAGTTTAGTATATAATTATTGTTTGTCGCATTTACATTTACAGGCAAGTTTTCATGGCCAGAGCTATTGGGTATGAATGGGGAGGCAGCAGAAAATATTATAATGGCAGAAAATCCAAATGTGAAGGCCAAAACTGTTGCTGAATACTCATCTGTAACTGGTGATTTTCGCTGTGACAGGGTCCGAGTCTTTGTTAACGATCAGGGCATTGTCATTCGGGTCCCTAGAATTGGTTAATTAATTAATTAGTTACCAAATCAAGGCTTTCAAATTTCAGTGTTGCTGTTAATTAAAATGCATTTTAGATTTATTTACTTCTATAATCATTCTACCGTGCGTTTTGATTCTCATGTACCATTATGGTTAGCTGGGAAGCGAAGTTATCAATGAAATGATTCCATGGTGTAAAATCGTAATTAAATTTTCATTTTAGGTTGCTCATCGACTCATTCCACCATTACAAGCGAAAATTTAAATTCATTAAAGGAATCTCACCAATTAAGTTTATTCAATATATTTATATTTTGTGCCTTCAATTTGTCTCTTAGTTGTAAAAACAGGGATATGTGAGGATTCAAACTCAGATATTAATATTTTTGTTTCCAAATCGTTCATTTTCTGTATCGTTAGATTGAATCTTGTTGGAAATTAATTGTTGTTAATTATTTGGTGTTGTTAAATAACAACAATTAGTAATAATTTCATATTAAAAATTATTAAGTTAATTATTTGGTGTTGTTAAATAACAACAATTAATAATGATATCATTATTAAGTAAACAACAAGAGTTGTTAATCAAATAATTAAGTAACAATAAGAGTTGTTAAGTAACAACAATTAGTGAAATGTTAAGTGGGGAACATATGGTACACCCATGATATTAACATTTTTGTAAGGGTTAGAAAATGTCATTATGCATCATAATCAATGATTAATAGTTATCCATGCATGTGAGCTAATAGTGACTTGGTTTCCCTCCTATAAATAAGACCATTTGCTTATTGAGTTAAGCAATCAATTAAGTTTGATTAAGATGTCTCTACAAGATTAAAAGGTATGCAATTGTGTTGTGGTTAATATAGATTTATTTCAATTAACATGTAAATAAATTTAGGACTAGTAATACATGTATGGTTAGATCCTAAGAGGACAAACATATAAATATATTAGAGATTATGTTTCCTAACAAATCTAATTAATGGGTACCTATCATTTATTTACACAATTTGAGTACTTATCCTCCATAATCTCTATAACAAGTGTGTGCTCTGTTATTAATATAATTAAGAGTTTATTAGGAGTCATTATTTATACAATTATAATATAACTCATAAATATGTGGAGAGTTTTTAAAACCATATACATAATTAGATATAATAAAGTTGAAGTTTATTAATAGGAAAAATATTTCAGATCGACTAGGATAACTAAAAAAGTTCACAGTAGTTTATTTGAGATTAGGGATGATAACAGAGTAGGTATGATACATAAATTTCAATATTTGTACTCGACCTATTAAATAAACATGTACGTGTTGGACAATTATGACTCATAGCATCACTATTTGTACAGATCATATTGTTGTTGTACAAATTAAATATGTGACAAATGAAATTGCCCTTTTATCATTTGTAATTGGATTACCTAGATGTATAAATGATGAAAGGTCCTTATGATTAGTTTCGGATTGAGATGATATGAGACAGTATCAATTAATCCACGAAGGTTTAATCATTAAATGAAATTGTCATTTTATCATTTGTAATTGGATTACGTAGATGTATACACACTGATCTGCTGCAGTTCTTTTGTAGCCTTGACCCACCATGAATGAGTCGAACTTCTTGTACCACTGCCTTGGTGCTTGTTTGAGCCCGTACAAGCTCTTTTTCAGCTTGCAAACAAGGTTTTCTTTACCTGAAACCTTGAATCCTTCTGGCTGCTCCATGTAGATTTCTTCATTCAGATCACCATGAAGAAATGCTGTTTTGACATCCATCTGTTCAAGCTCCAAGTTCAGTCTGGCTACCAATCCTAGGATGACTCGGATTGAATCCATTTTTACCACTGGTGAAAATATCTCATCAAAGTCAATTCCCTTTTTTCTGTAGGAATCCTTTGACCACTAGCCGAGCTTTTTCACCACTTTCCCGTTGCCATGTTTCTTGAGCTTGAATACCCATTTATTCTTCAGTGTCTTCATTCCGTGTGGGAGCTTGACTATCTCATAAGTGTTGTTTTTCTGCAGAGATTTAATCTCATCCTGCATTGCGTGCAGCCATTTGTCTTTGTCCTTATGAGATACTGCTTCGTTGAAGGTTATGGCTCCCCCTCGTCAGTAAGCAGAATGTATTCTAATCCTGAGTATCTGGCTGATGGAATTCGGCCTCTCTCGCATCTTCGTACTGGAGGTTCTGGCTGTCTGTTGTCATCCGGATCTGTGGATGAACTCGAAACCTCTGATGGAGAAGGCTGCAGCTCCCCCTGCTCAATACCTTATTCCTCCTCTGGTTCTGCTTCTGGTATGTCTTGCACCCCATCATCTGTGGCCACTGGTGTTGGTGCTGGTGCTAGGGTTGTGTCTGGATTTTCATCAACATTATCGGCACTGGTTTTAGAAGGCATCTTGGGCTTTTCAATGTCTTCTATTGTCTGGTCTTCAAGAAACACTACATCCCTGCTTTTGATGACCTTCTTTTCCTTCGGGTCCCATAACCTGTATCCAAATTCTTCGTCTCCATAGCCTATGAAGATGCATGGAGAAGTCCTTGCATCGAGCTTTTGTCTGAGCTCCTTGGATACATGTGCAAATGCTAAACATCCAAATATTCTGAGATGAGAATATGAAGGATTCTTTCCATACCACACTTTCTCCGGAATCTCGAAGTTCAACGGTACGGATGGTGATCTGTTGATCAGGTAGCAGGCGGCACGAACAGCTTCTCCCCAGAATGGCTTTGGCAGCTTGGCCATACTGATCATGCTTCTGACTTTCTCCATAATGGTGCGGTTCATCCTTTCAGCGACACCATTGTGTTGTGGGGTGCGTGGAACAGTCCTCTCATGTCGAATGTCGTGGCTTCCGCAGTAGGCATTGAACTCTCTGGATGTGTATTCGCCTTCATTGTCTATACGAAGGCACTTCAGTTTCTTCCATGTTTCACGCTCTACCATGGCATGGAACAGTTTGAAATAGTCCAAGACCGGATCCTTTGATCTCAGAAAATACACCCATACTTTTCGAGAAGCATCGTCAATAAAAGTCAGAAAATATTTGTTACCGCCTAGTGAGTTTACCTCCAATGGACCACATACATCAGAGTACACCAGACTGAGTAACTCTGATTTCTTTGTAGAAGAGAAATTGAAAGAGACTATGTGTTGCTTACCGAATAGACAGTGGTTGCAATGATCCAGAGTAACATTTTTGGAGACGGTGATTAGATCCTTTTTTGTCAAGGTAGACAACCCCCTTTCACTCATGTGACCGAGTCTCTGGTGCCACAGATTCTGAGAAGCCTTCTGTTCAGCTACATTGAGGCTTTCTGCACATATCTTCACACGAGTCTTGTACAATGTTCCATATATGTGTCATCGGGCGATGATCATGACACATTTTATCATTCTCAAAGTGTCGTTGCTGAAGTGGCTAGCATAGCCCTGTTTGTCAAGGGCTACCCCCGAGAGTAAGTTGAGCTGAAGTTCCAGAATATGTCTGACCTCATTCAGGGTTACTGTATACCCTGTATTTGTCCGCAACTGTACTTCACCAATTCCCATTATCTGAGAAGAACTGGTATTCCCCATCTTCACGGCTCCAAAGTCTCATGCTTTGTATGTTGTGAAGAATCCTTGTGAGGAGTGACATGGTAGGATGCTGCAGTATCTACCACCCACTCGACATCCTGAGTTGCGGTGTGAAGGCATGCTTCTTCCTTGCTGGAGCATATAGTTACATCCATCGTAGTAACTACTAGTGTCTTCGCATCATTCTTCTTCGGCTGGTTATTGCCTTGTCCCTGCTCCCGTTGTAGTTTCCGACAATTTTTCTTCAAGTGGCCTTCTATGCCACAGTGGAAGCACTTGTATGTCTTTTTCCCGTCCTTGGACCTGCCCCTGCTTTTGCTTCTGCCTCTTCTCCCACCTTGATATTTCTCATGTTGTCTTCCTCGTTGCTCCGAGACAAGGGCTTCTGTTTGATCTGAGCCCACGTCTTTCCTTCTGGCTTCTTCATTTGACAGGGCATCCTTTACCATAAGCATGGTAAGTTTGCCTCTTGGAGCTGAGTTGCTGAGAGTAACCACCAGAGTCTCCCAGCTATCAGGAAGAGAACTAAGTAACAAGAGGGCTTGAATTTCGTTTGCCAGTTGCATGTCTACTGCAGACAACTGGTTCACCAGGCTCTGGAACTCGTTGGTGTGTTCCGCAACGGAAGTTCCACTCCGTAGTTTCAGGTTCACCAAACGCCTCATGATTAAGGCCTTATTCCGAGATGTTTTGGCCTGGAACATGTCTTCCAATTTCCTCCACATTTCATAAGCATCTATGTCATGTGCTACATGGTGGAAGACACTATGCCCGATCCACTGCCTAATCTGACCCAAAGTTCTGTTGTTGAGTTTATTCCAGTCATACTCCTTAACAGACTCTGGTTTCACTCCCTTCAACTCGATGACATCAAACAGATCTTTACAATGTAAAAAATCTATCATCCTACGTCTCCAGAGGGAGTAATTAGTGGCAGCCAGTTTAATCATTGCACCAGAATGAGAATCCTCCATCTCCATTTTAAGTTTTAAAGTTTAAAATGAGAATACACTAAAATCAGGTCTGAATTTCACAAATCGGAGGTCACCGTTGCGTCCGGAACGGTCGAAAATGATGGAATAGACACTTCTTTTGTCTAAATCTGACACAGGGGCTGATTTGTAAATTCCTAAAAGTTCAGGGGCAAAATTGTAAATTTCAAAACTTCAGGGGGCAAAATGAAATTTACCAGGCTGTTGACGTGGCGCTAACGTGCCAGTGCTGATGTGGCAAGGTGGGACCGGTTTGCTGACGTGTCAGACACGTGGCGCTGACGTGGCGACTTACGTGACAGAGGACGTGGCGGATGACTGGGCGCTGACAAGGCTCTGACTGGGTGGTGACGTGGCGCTGACGTGGCGGCCACGCGGATCGTCTTTAACCTTCAGCGCGCGTGAGGCGCGTTTCTGAGAGTGGCGGCGCGTGCGAAGGATGTGGACGTCGGATAGGTCGCCGAAAAATACCACTGTGCTCGTCTCGACGTGAACTAATTGATGGTACCCTCAAAATGAATTTTTGACAACTTTGCCGGAACTCAAATTTTCCGAACCGAGCTCCGTTCTTCGGTTTTTCGATCCCAATGAAGAACCAAAGCTTTGATACCACTTGTTGTGAATCACCGATCACTCTTCGAGTGTTTGAGGAAAAACCAAATTGTATTTATTACTATCAAGAATAAATACACAAGTCTATAACTTAGAAACTCACAGAAACCTTTCTCACTCTCTATACAAATCACACACTCACTTGGGATACAAATAACAATGGTTTTGAGGCTCTTTTATACTGTCAAAAACGCGTGCACTGTAGCACACGTTTTTGACAGTTTGCAACAGCTGCTTCCAGGCAGCTTCATGCTTTCGGTGGAAAGCATGCCAGGCAGCTTCAGGCTGTCTTCAACAGTTTGGTGTGATTTGATAATTTTTATTATTTATTTATTAATTTATTTTTTGCTTTGTAAATGATTGAAAATGACTTTAATAATTACACACAACACACTTTTGGATGGTTCATCAATTTCGGACATGAAATATTTATAATTCGAAATTATTTTGTCTTTCAAAGTTGTAGATCTTTTAGTCTTCTTTAATCTGGAACTTGAATCAGCTCAATCCGATATCGGAGTAAAAAGATATGCCTAAAATACGCCAGATGAGCAAAATTGGAATTTCCAAAACTGCACTTCGTTAAAAACGCCATTTCAAGTTTCCAATCTCCAAAATTAATATGTCAAGTCCAATTTTTTCTCTTATTTGACTCACATTTCATCCTAAATGATTTTATTGTGTCCCAATATTATTTTATCTGTAAAATAAACTAAAACACATCAAAACGTTCATCAAACCCGAGAAACTAAACAAAATATTAAGTAAAAGGGGCGGTAAATATTGATATATTTTTCGCTCATCACCAACTTGTTTCATCATTAACAAGCTCTGCCATTGGGAGAACTCCTTTATATCAGAAGATTTGACATTTATCATTCATTTTTCGCTAAGTATAATACTCATTCCACCCCTCTTCAGTATTTGAATCTTCCTCATAGTGAAAAATCACTATCAATATAAAGTAATAAATTGTAATTAATAATTTATTTATCATGTTTCCAAAATTTAATTTATATTTTAAATTTTCCTAACATAAATTAATACTTGTTCATCCCCTAATAATTTGTAGTAGCACATTAAATTTGTGACGTGGTACCTCAATTATATAGAAGAATTTTTTTCCTATAAATTGATAAAATATTTACTTGTTAATGAAATAATTTTTTATTTGACTCGTTTAAAATAAAAAATATCCACTAATTTTAGTGAAAATCAAAATTTACCACACTAATTTAATTGCCTTACATGAGCAAAGTTGTGCTGAGTGGG